>JAUTDX010005409.1:0-34836 GCA_030844895.1 Ambrosia x helenae | reverse complement strand
AATGAATATTATTGAATGAAAGGAGCCCCTTATATAGGGAAAAATACATACATCTCCTACCATAGTTAGGATATCTAAATACAAAAGATATCTACAATATCTACACCAATATAAAGATAATACTAAACATATAATAATTATAAACTAAACATATAATAATTATCACTAAAACCCCCTAGTTTGAGCGGGCGGTGGACAGACGCTCAAGCTGGACCAAAAAGATTGGAAGAGCTCCCGTGACAAACCCTTGGTAAAAATATCGGCATATTGTAAAGCTGGAGGCACGTGCAACACCCGAATATCACCCACACACGCACTTTATCTCGGACAAAATAAATATATCAATCTCGATATGTTTAGTACGCTGATGTTGGACCGGGTTGTTGGACAAGTAAATGGCAGAAACATTGTCACAGTAGACGACCGAATCCTGCTTCAAAGGTGTATGCAGCTCTAATAATAAATTACGAATCCAAGTAACCTCTGCAACAGCATTTGCAACCTCGCGATACTCCGCTTCAGCGCTTGACCTGGATACTGTAGCTGTCGTTTAGAAGACCACGAGATGAGGTTGTCACCAAGAAAGACACAATAACCTAAGGTGAACGGCATGAGTCGGGCAACCACACCCAATCTGCATCAGAATAAGCAACCAGCGAATGGGGGATGATTTAATATTCTAAATGCCATAGTCAACAGTCTCCTGAACGTACCGAATTATGCGTTTCATAATGGCAAAATGCGAGTCTCGTGGCTCATGCATGAATAAGCAAACCTGTTGAACTGCATAAGAGATCCGGTCTGGTGAAAGTCAAGTACTGTAATGCACCAGCCAAGCTTCGATATAAGTGGGGTCTGAAAATAATGAACCATCAGTGGCACTGAACTTGGAAGACAAATCGACGGGAGTGGTACACGACTTGCAATTAGTCATAGAGGCCCGTGCAATAATATCCTTAGCATATTGTGACTAAGTTAAGAATATGCCGTTGCTGTGATGCTTCACCGAGGTACCCAAAAAATGATTAAGACGACCCAAATCCGTCATAGCAAACTCTCGAGAGAGTGTAGAGATGATATTATGAAGTAAAGTGTCATTCGATGCCGTAAGGATAATATCATCTACATATAATAATAAATAAGCAACATTACCTCCCCCATGATGATAGACAAACAAAGAGTTGTCGCACGCACTGCTTTTGAACCGTGTGAAATAATAAAATTAGCGAACTGTGTGTACCATGCCCGAGGTGCTTGCTTGAGGCTGTATAACGATTTCTTTAAATGACAAACATGATGCGGGAAACGGCAATCAACGAATCCTGGGGGTTGATGCATATAGACGGTCTCGTTCAAGTCCCCATGTAAAAATAGCATTTTTAACATCGAATTGGCGAATCGACCAAGACCTAGAAACTGCCAATTATAGAACAGTGCGAATAGTACCCGGTTTAACAACCGGGATAAAAGTCTCATCACAATCAATGCCAACTGTCTGAGAGTTGTCATTTACCACCAAACGGGCCTTGTACCTTTCTAACGAACCGACAGATTTAAATTTGTGTCTAAATAACCACATGCACCGAATAACCAGATGGTCCGATGGTCTGGGGACTAATTCCCAAGTGTCACTCTCTTGTAATGCACTAAATTCAGCATGCATAGCATGTAACCAATTCAGATCGGCAATGGCTTTGGCATAGGATGTAGGAATGGTAGACAAGGTAGGGGTGGCAAAAGTAGAAGGGGCATGGGATTGGGAAGTGCGAGACTTGGACCTCGTGGTCATGGGGTGACCCGAGGTTACAGGTGGGGCGTCATTCTGGACAGTAGGGACAGGGCCGTGGGGACATTGGTTGGTCGTGGGGCTGGGGTAGGGGCTGTGTGGGAAGGACCAGAAGCAGCAGAGGCTGTTGTGGAGACGCCTAATGGTGGTGGTAAAGTTGTGGGTTTGGGATGGCGACTATAAGTGATAGGGAAGGGGGCGGTCACGGTTGTTTGAAGGTAGGAGGCTTGAATGAGAAACCCAAAGGTAGGGAATCGCCCAAGAAGGAGTATGAGGAGGGAGGATGTGGAATGGTGTATGGGAAAGTGCTCTCGTTAAAAGTGACATGACGAGAGATTAGCACCTTGCCGGTGGTAGGGTCAAAACACCGGTAACCGCAAAAGTCGGGGGGGGGGGGGGGTAACCGAAAAAAATACAACGGACCGACCGAGGGTGTAATTTATGGGGTTGGGTGGCAGATGTGTTTTGGTAACACGCACACCCAAAGACACGTAAGTGGTCGTACTCTGGGTGGCGAAGGTAAAGGACAAAGGTGGGTGTGTAAAAGTTGAGTCATTTGGTGGGTAGTATATTATGGAGGTAAACGGCCGTGTGCATTGCCTGTACCCAAAAAGTAGGTGGAAGGTTTTCGTGGATGAGCAGGGTACGTATGATGTCGTTAAGGAGACGAATCATACCTTCTACACGGTCGTTTTGAGAAGATGTTTGAGGGCACGCAAAGCGAAACAACAACCCTTGTTGGTCTGCAAAAGTTTGAAAAGCTCGGTTATCAAAGTCCCCACAAGGTCGCATTGGAATGTTTTTATTTTTCGGTTAAATTGGGTGAGGATAAGCTGATGAAATTTTAAAAACATGGGAAACGTTTCTGATTTAAATTTTAAAGGATAAACCCACACAAAATTGGAAAAATTGTCAATTAGAACCATATAATATTTGTAACCCAATTTACTAGTGACGGGTGACGTCCATAAATCGCAATGCACAATATCAAAGGGAGCTAACGTAAATGAATTAGATGAATAGAAAGGTAAACGTTTACTATTTGATAAACGACAAGAGTTGCAAACATGATTTAAATGGTTCTAATTACAAGAAAAATTAAAATTGCGACTTAAATATTTAAAACATCAGTTGTCACACCTTGCCAAGGCGGAAACACAGGGATGCAACCATCGAAAGGTTTTCAAGCACAAGTTTCAAGCAACACACATTTATATTGAAATAGTACCACCATAAATGATGGATATTGTCATAAATTTATTTGAAACGTCATCATAACATTAACAAAAGGAGATATTGTCTAGTACTCATGAACTTTAAATCAAACATTATAAGGTTGACAAAAACCATCAAAGTGGTACCACGTAGTGCATGCTCAAACCCCTCCCTCAAATCTCTGTGGCCCTCCATTAGTTACCTGAAAAACATTCATAACGAGTTTTGGCAACAATAATGTTGGTGAGTTCACGGGTTGGAGGTAACAATTAAAACCAATGTGTAATTGGTGTATGACCAATCGTAAGATAGCTAAGCGAATGATTACTGTGCAAACCATGAGTCCCATAACCAAACCTCTTGACTGTTGTGCCTCGCGCATTGTACACTAAAGATAATGTATGTATAGTAGAATACTAACACTCTTTTGTATGTGACCGGTTAGAGCGACTAACCAAGAGTGGGGGTGTCAACCCAATAGATCTATTAAAGTGTTCCATGGCTTTTGATAGCTAATGGTTGCAGTAAGCGTTGTACGAGGACTAATGAGCTCATGAACCAATATGTCTCATGTTCCACATGGTAGTCACGATTGAATACCCACTTGTAAATGACACTAGTATTGATGCATGTATTTCCCATGAAATGTAAAATAGTAAAATGGGGCCGTAAAACACCTGGTAGAGTTGTAAAAGGTCTAGCGAAGCCGGAATATGTAGCAACTATCGTCCGGACAGGGATTGCCCTATGATTATTGAGGACATTGTAAGTTGTGGGCTTTTGTTTATCATACAAGTGAGGCACCCATTATTGTGAACCATGTTATTTAATGTGGATGGTGTTTTAGGTATGGGAGACGTATCGTATATCATGAAGTGGACCCATGTGGGCCCCATGTAGGTTCATGGGCCGCACATTGTCTCTACTTCCTTGTGTATGGTTTTTATTGTAAAACGAGTGTTTTCCCATGAGTTAAGCCTTTAATATGTTTGAAAAGGACCAACATGTGTTTTATTTGGACTTAACATGTGTTAGGGATAGCTAGCCGATTATATAACATAACGGATCATCGTGTACACCTAGCTAGGGACTAAGCTAGCTTTGTCAAGGTATTTACGACTCATCACAAGACAATGCTAGAGCATGGTCTCGTGTTTAGAAGCCGACTACACTTTGATTAATAGCTTTCATAACTTAAACATGTTTCGATTATATATAAGTAGATCAATGTGTTTTATCTTGGTTTATGAATCTTGAACTAGGCGATTACTAACACCTTACAAGGAGCAATGGTTATGATTAAAGACTCGGTCATGGGTTCACAATAGGGCCGTGTATTAGTGTGTAAAGGTGGTTAGTACTTACCTCAATACTTTGTGATAAGGTGCGATCCTTAGGACTTCTTGGTGGCCTTCCTTGGACTCGGCGGTTAGGATTTGGGTGGAGTGGGTAGTGGTCGACACTTGGGAGAGGTTTTGGATGAATGTTGGTGCAATTTGAAGTGTTCATGGATCCTCTTTATATAGTGGTTTTAGTGGCAAGTCCTAACCTTCCTTTCCTAGTTCCATTGTTTAGTGTTTTATACCATTTTGATGTTTATGATTGGCAAAGTGTTTAGTGGCTATCAATGAGGTGGCTGTGAGCTTGCAAGTCAACCATATCCTCCATTTTAGGCAAAGATTAAGCATGGTTAAGTCCTAGGGGTCTATTAGAGGTATATTAAGGTGTAAGGGTGAATTCTTGTCCTCTTATGTCTATGCATGCCATACAATGCCAAAATACAAAATCTTTGATGGTGATAGGGGGTGTCCGGCCGATATATGTGTTGGAAAGGGATAGGGAGTTTTGTCTTAAGCTAAATAAGGTAGAGTTTGTATTGGTGAATGGTGGGATTAGAGAAACTTTAGCTAGATAAGGGGTGATAGGGACACTTCATGTTGTTCCTTCTTGTTTGGCCGATTTCCTTCCTCCAAGAGTGGAATGGAGTGAGTTGTTAAGTAGTGATGTAAGTGTTTTGTTTGTTTCCCTTACTAGTATAAGGTCATGAGGCAATATGATGAAGTGGTGGTGATATCATGCTTGGAAAGTTCGGCCAATATGCATAGGTGTGAGGTATGATAGTGACAAAACATCAGGTATATTTGTTGGATGTTGATGGTTCAAGCTCTTGGGAAGGTGTGTCCATGTTCTATTGATGGTGATAAGTGATCCCTCATGTGTGTATGTGATCGGCCGTTAGAGACAAGTAGGGATTAGGCAAATAGGGTAAGAATCTTGTGTTTAAGGTGATGGTTTGATAATATCATGATGCCGTTTCTATCTAATGTTTGGACACCTTCATGAAAGTGATGTATCAAGGGTCTTGTTGTATTGGTTTGGGCCGAAACATAGGTGGGTAGTTTGTAAAAGTACTAAGTTCTTTGGGTGCTCATGTATACGTGCGTGTATATGCATTGGTATAGGAGTGTAGATTGCAATCTTAACATAAGTGATTATACCTATGTATAATAGTAGTCGCGGTGCATGCATACACGTATATATTATGGTTGTTGTCTAGGAGGTTTGTTAGTTAGCATAGGTTGTTTTAGATTAAGACATAGGGATGTCTCTTGAGAGTTGGATGACGACATTAACATGTATTTATTTCGTGAGTATCGGGTTTGTGAATCGTATGATAACCCATGGTGGTCCTTGTATTCATGTGCATGTGTTAAGGGTGAGCTATTATGTGTTAGAGTATAGTAGCCTCATGGAATGCTTGTTTGGTGACTTGTCCGGGTATTGTATAACTAAAAAGTGCATCATGTTGAGTTCTCTGATTAACTCTTGCTTCACTAAACTGGGGGGGGGGGGGATAGTGTATGTAAAATGTCTAAATATGCACATATAATGAAGTAATAAATAAAACGTGTATGGATGTTGACCTGGTTTGTTAACTGTTGTCACATTCTCCCCTTGTTTTGGAATTTCGTCCGTAATCGGAAACCCAGACCATTCCAATCGGAACCTTAATCCAAACTCTAGCCACCTTCGACAACTTTAATCCCTACCCGTACCTTGGAACATTATTGCCGCCGTCACCCTATCAATATCACCACCATTGATAACCCACTTCTTGTTATCCCCTTCTGTAATACTAACCTTCCACGAAAACCTAATACCAAAACCCTAACATCCATCCTATGCTCGAACCCACTTCTATTAATCAAGTTATTGCCAATATAAACAAGGATAATGAATCTTATAAGTGTTAACTGGAACTCCATTAGATTCCCGACTATAGTTACCTAAGGCCTAAACCGACTTCACCACAGTCTACTCCTCCTTCGGTTTCGGCTTTGAGTGGTCATGCGCCAGAGAAAAGGGACGCGCCGCCATACTCAGTGGTCGGAACCCTTCTGCTCTGCCTTCTGTCTCTCTCTCTCTGCTTCCCTTTTCATTTTCCGATCGCTGCTCTCTTTCTCTAATTTGTTCTCCCGGTTCCTTCTTCTCTTTACCAAATCTCTCTCTCTCACGTATGGATATGTGTATGTATGTGAGTTTTGTGTGTGTGAGTTTTGTGTGCGTGTGTGTGGTTTATGCAGGAAGTAACAAATGGTTTGGGAGGTGATTGAGGGATTTTATAAAGATGGGTTTTGAGATGGTTTTGACTAAACCATTACCTTGTAATGGTTTAAGATGATGTGTTGGTTTAAAACAAGAGGTGCCATGGGGCACATGGCAATGATGCCATGGGGCACATGGCAATGATGCCATGTGTCCCCGCGGTGACTAATCTTATCTAGTTGCGGGTCGGTTCAGGTTTGTATCGTGTTTCGTTTTCAGACTCGTCGTATGTACACTCGTATACTACTTTGTCTAATTATTCGTGTTTCGATTTCGAGTTCATAAATATATCCATATTTATTTATTGATTAAATTAAGAGCGAAAAATTTTGGGTGCTAAACGATGCATCATCACTATCTTTCACTTCTCTTGAAGGTTTTTCCAAACCTAAGAATGTTGATGAGTATCTAAAGATGAAAGTTCAATAGGCTGAAATGATTGTTAAAGGGAATCTTGCAAACACAGCTTAGCAATCTTAGAAAAATAGAAGAGTTTGCAACGAATCTAAGCTAGTCGATGCTTGAGAAACCAATAATTCCTGAATTGGAGAGTCAATTGAGAGAAGAATTCATTGACTATACTATAAAGCTCAAAGTTTACAACGTCATTGAAAGTCAATTTGCTGGTTGGACTTTTGAAGAAATCAAAGCTAAAATAGACAGAATTGAAGAGTTGTATAAACAGCCTAATTAGAAAGTAACTCCACCTGACTGTAAGAAGGGCAAAGAAAGTGATTCTAAAAGGCTTTGAAGTTAAAGAGAATGAGACAAGAGTTAGTTGCTGCATAATATGGTCATATAAGATCAGTTGCTAGATGGCCAGAATCACGTTTGTTTGAGACCTACAAACTTCTGGAGAAAAATAGAGAAAAGGATCCAACTCTCCTTAGAAAGCAAGTTTATGCTGATGAAGAGGAACCTCCTCAACAGACCCTTGCACATAAACGTAGGTCCATACCAAATGACCTTATTAGAGACACTATCAAACAAACAAAAAAGCTAAAGACAGATGATTAATTAACAAATGAGAAAAAAAGTCTGTTGACCTTACCAAATGACCTTAAAACATCTACTGAAGACTAAAGAACTGATGAGATAAAAAGTCTGTTGAAGCTTTAGATGTGTTTTCTCTTCAACAAATAATGAAGACAAATGATTAATAAATAGATGTAATAGGACAGTTGTTAACCTAACAGATTTTACATTTATGATGATATATCAAAGGTATACTTTGAAAAAACATTTTCCTGCTTAATCGTACTGCAGAACTTTCCATAATTAGTTATCATATATTTGCTGTTCCACCACTATTAACTTTCATAACAATGTCACTCGGATCCTAACACTGGCTTTCAAAGTGTCCTCAAGTGAAAAGTATGTTGTTTTAATAGATGTTGGCTAACAGTTGTTTGTCGAGAATATTAGAGAGTGTGTAACATATGTTATTTACTTAATAATACATCAATGTTAATAAACCTCTCAACTAAACCTCTCAACTGTAATTAATCTGATAATATTGACTTTGATTGACTATTTGGAAACAAAACACTAAATGTTTTATATGCCAACTCATGATAAAAATCATAATAATCAAAATGATACCAAAGACATATATGTATAACAAATAGATAACAAATACTACCAATCAACTCCAAAAGTCATGACTTGAAATTAAGTACCATCTTACATGATGTTAATGATGTTCTCTTGGAATTGAGATACAGATGTTTCAAGTTCAAACATTTAAAAAAATAAGTGTTTTCTACTAAACTTTCATAATACCTGTTACTCCACAACCTCCTAACTTTTGATTTTAGATAACCTCTTCCGGGTTCTTTTGCAGGTAGAAGATAGCTCACCAACATTTAAGATATTAGCATTTTCAACACTTCTTTTTCCATTGTGGCTTGTACCAGAATCCTTTAAAGCTTCAACGACAGAAGAGTCGTCCGTAACAGAGACAACATCCTTGAAACAAATCACAAAAGAAACTAATGGACAGTTAAAATCAAGAAAACAAACTCTATCAACAGGTTAAACCACTTGAAAAAATACATACTCACCCTTGACAAGACTTGGCGATCCCCCTACGAAGATTCAGAAAGATTAACACATTTGAATTCACCATCTCCCTGACTGACCTAAGAAGTGCTCATACACAAAAAGTATAACAATCAACTTCACAATGTTTGGAACCACAACTAAAAAATAAATGCATATTACAAATGACATTAATTTAATACCTCTCTAGCATTATCATATCCATTATCATTGGCTGCAACCAGCTCAAAAATTATGACGGGATTATCACATATCTTCTGGACACTGTAAACATTGTAGTCATTTTTGAGATTGTATCTAGAAACATCAAGCTTGAAAGCCAGCACCTTATCAACCAACCGAAATAATTCGTGACGCAAACTTTCACTATTATCTAGTTTTTGACTGTCTTTCTCTTATATAACTTGCAGATGAACTGACAATACTCGACATATATCTATCAAACATCACAAACGACACATACCAGTCTCATCCTGAACCCTCACTTGTACCTTGAACCTGAAATAGATAACTTACAATAAGTTGAATGAAATCATGTGAAATTTCTACAAAGTGTAAACAAACATTTTCCCCTACTTTGGGGTGATGGATTTACATTCACACTTGCTTTTAGGACAAACCAAAGCAGTAACAGGCAACTTCAGAAAGCTTTTCAGCATGTTGTAAATACTCTGATTTAGTTAGCACCTTTCTGAAACATTTCTGACACACAACATAAAACCAACCAAAGCCTTACTTCACAGTTTTTATAGTTGCAGCCACAACACAACACAACACATTGCCTGCGATACGACAATATATTCAATATCTAATACATTTAGAAATAAAAAGCACAATAGATGTAACAAACTCAAGAAATATGAAGGCTATGTAAAAAATATTGAAACCCTGTCTATCTCGCTAAGCTCGTCAACGTGTTTCTTTTGCGCTCCAACGATGAATTCTTGATGCAATGGGTAAACAGATTGGGAAGAAAGTAGTGTTTCAGAAGTAGAACCAGATTCTTGTGCTTGTTTCAATAAAAAAAAACTAAAAAAAGGTACTAAGAACTAGTATCCAAAATTACCTACAAGTCTCAATAAAATTTCAAATATAAATATAAATGCAATCGTTCTTATGACATCATTGCCTCCTCCTTAGATGGTTAACTTCATCAATTTCGTCATTGAGAAAGAGCCGAGTTCCATACTTGTCACTTTGTACTGTCAATTGTTCTAAATATAACAATATACATATATTTAGTGACTAAAATTACATTAACGGTTACTTTATAATACTAGAAATTTAACAGAAATTACTTTTCCAGTCCTTAACCTTCTCATGCTGTATAACAGCCATCACATGCTCATTAGTCGTATTTTAAAAAATGAAGCTCTTAAACTGTAGTGCATAATCATTCCACATGGTACATCGTAAAATCGTACCTCTACATGTAAACAATAAGTTTATGGTTGTAAATACATATACAAAAAGGGGAACTCAAGATTTGATATGGAACATTTATTACATCACTAAATGAGGTAGACCTCCAAAATAATACAGTCACTTGAGGAGTATATTCTTGATTTCATATATTACACCACTTCATTAATTCTTGTAATTTATTACGCCAATGATTGTAGTGTATTAACTTTTGGAAAACATAAGAATAAAAAAAATCTATAACAATATAATCAAAATTCATCCGTATGGTTATTTTGGAGGTTGTCCAAACACATCCAAAGCCCCACACCAAATCACACTTCCAGCAACATCTATAATAAAAATAAAAAATAGAACTCAATCAAACGTCTATAAAAATTAAAGCACCAAAAACAAAGTAAACTGTATATTGAAGTTTATTGTAACATAAAGAATAATAGACAAACTAACAATCAAAAGTTTCTTTGCTTCTCCTTTTAGAATATCTATAAAAGGAATGAAATTAAGACCATACTCAACACCTTCACAACCATCAACTTTTTTGACAAGTAGTACAACGATAAAAATTGATTTTGAAATCATGTGCAACTACTTTGTAGGGGTCCTTGTTTTCACCAATCCCGAATTTGGACAGAACAACGACATCATCCTCATGAAGTTGACTGTCAAAAACTTGTACCAAATAACCCTTAATACAGGCCTGAATCTTTTCACCCTGAAAATAACCATAAACAAAACATCAAGATGAATCACAACAACTTTCGAAATATATACATATAACCATAAGATGAACATAAGAGAACATCATTAACCTCAGACAACATATAACCATAAACAATCACAACCATGAAGTTATCTTCTTATCGATAAATATCCGCACCATCTTAAAGTTTTGATTCCATTTTTGTATGATTCGGCCCTTCACGTAGATGATAGGATGATTAGGATGATTAGGAAAAGCACTGTAGAAATTTAAAAACTAATTTTATAAATGGTTGTATTAGTTATGTCCTTATGCTTATAAAGGAAGCTTGGTTATTATTATAACTGCAACATAATTAATGAACCACACTTCCCTATGTTAATTTAAAACTTACATCTTAATCAAACTTTGACAACTTAACCACTTCCAACAGATGTTTATAACATCTGCTTGTTAAAGGAGAGCTCTGTTGTTTGTGAATGTTTCGATGATATTATTGACCAAAGTACAAGATATATATACAAACTTCCTACCAAGTATACAAGGAAACATATTAAGTGTTAATCAATTGCATAATGTACGGTCAAAGCATTAATATGATTGGCTAGGAATTAGGAGACATCTTTGGCTGATTATATGCGGTTAATAGTCCCCCTCAGTCGCAGCGGTAGTCAACGAACGCACAAACTGAACTTGAAACGGTTGAATAGCTGCTTGGGAAGCCCTTTTGTAAAAATATCCGCGTATTGGTAGTCTGCCGGGATGTGTAGAACGCGAATTTCTCCTATACGAACCTTTTCACGAACAAAGTGGATATCAATTTCGACGTGCTTGGTTCGTTGATGTTGAACCGGGTTACCTGAGAGGTAGACTGCTGAAACATTATCACAAAAAATAATGGTTGCTTGTCGAGTTGGGATGTGTAATTCCAAAAGTAAGTTTTGTAGCCAACTCGTTTCAGCGGCAGTGTTTGAAACTCCTCTATATTCGGCTTCGGCACTGGAGCGAGAAACCGTTTGCTGACGCTTTGAAGACCATGAAACCAAATTATCACCAATAAATACACAGTAACCCGAGGTGGACCGTCTGGAGTCTGGGAAACCCCCCAATCGGAATCGAAGTAGGCAGTGACAAATAATGATTTGGAGGGGCGGATGTGAAGAGCATGATCAGACGTACCTTTGAGATATCGAAGAATTCGTTTTAAATAGAGTAAACTGCACGGATGGTCCCTGTGGTTTGCCTAAATTTAAACTCTGTTCCTCAGCCTTTCGAAATTACACGTATGGGATCTGTGGTTTGTATTTTGTTTCATCGATGGTCCCTGACTTGGATGGAGGTTAAGTTTTTCAGTTAAGCCTATGTGAAATTACTAAAATACCCCTTTTAAAAAAATAAAAATAAAACATATAAACTCTCTACATCTCTCTTTCTATCTCTATCTCTGCATATCCAGCCTCTTCATTGAAGACTACATCATCACTATCCTTTGTTCTAATAATCACTTGATATCCTCTACCCCACTGCCACCACTATCTTCCCCCAACTACCACCACAACCAATCATATAGCACCACCACAATCTTTCCCGTCACTGTCACCTTACCCCTCAACACCTCCTGCCTGAAACCCTCACTAATTAACAAACATAAGTTAATAAGTTAGCGCAGATCGATACATCACGCAAATGACACACTAATTAACAATTATTATTTTTAACTTGTATCGTGTCTAGCTAGTTAGTTACTTGTGGTTATTATTAGGTTTAAACTTTAGAGTAATTTTAATTTTATAACGCATTATTTCTTTTATAGAATTACTTTTTGATGAGAAGAATTACGAGTTAAAAAACAAAGACGAGACGATTGCTCAGAAAGAGAAGGTAATTGCAGAGAAAGAGAAGATTATTATAGAAAAGTCTTATAGCATTACTTCGTTGAAAAACGACGTCGTTTCACTTGAGGTAATGCTTAAAATGATTTATTTTATATGGATTTAAATGTGATTTCCACACAGGAGTGAATGAATTGTTTAACAGGTTAAGGCGTCGTTGGATGCCAATGAGCAGGTTAAAAAGGCTCATACACGCGTTCATGAATTGGAGAAGCAGGTTTGTCATTTGTGTTGTTTTGGGATTTTGAAGTGGTGGTGGTGGTGGTTGGAGGAGGAGGAAGAAGAAAGAGGGGGGGGGGATGTTGGTTGTTTAAGAAGAGGCGGTGGTGTTTCAAGAAAATATATAAAAAAGATTAAACTGCTCGGATGGTCCCTATGGGTAGTTTAGTCATTTTACATTGACTTAACTGAAAATTTTAACGAAGTTAGCTGGTAAGGACCAAAATGTTATAAAATGTCAACGTTGGGGACCATTGAAAATATATGGGGGCATCGGTGCAATTCGTGCAAACCACAAGGACCATCCGTGCAGTTTACTCTTTTAAATACTGAAAATGCGGTTCCCGTGGCTCATGCATGAATAGACAGACTTGCTGTACCGCGTAGGATATATCAGGACGGGTAAATGTTAAGTATTGGAGGGCACCTACAAGGCTTCTGTAAAGAGTACCGTCCGTCATAATAGAACCAGTCTTAGCACTAAGCTTGGAATCCGTATCGCATGGGGTGTTGCACGTTTACAGTTTGTAATATTAGCACGTGCAAGAATGTCTCGTACGTAAGACTCTTGCGCGAGTCGTAGGCCATCTGCCGAACGAGAGACTTCGATGCCCAAGAAATGATGTAGGTGGCCCAAATCCGTCATAGCAAGTTCATGGGACAGAGACTTGATGATTTGCTTGAGGAAAATGTCCCTTGATGCTGTAAGAATGATGTCATCAATGTATCATAATAAGTATGCGGTTTTGTCTCCTTGTGATAAACGAACAAGGAAGTGTCGCAAGATGTGCTTTTAAACCCGCATTGCACAATGAAGTTTGCAAATCGTTGATACCAAGCACGTGGAGCCTGCTTGAGCCCATATAAAGATTTTCGAAGTCGGCATACATGAGTTGGGTGATTTTTATTAGAGAAGCCGGGCGGTTGGAACATATACACTATTTCGTTGAGATTGTCATGTAAAAATGCATTTTTAACATCGAGTTGATGAATGGGCCAGTTGCGGGAAACAGCAATACTTAGGACAGTGCGAATTGTTGTTAGTTTCACCACTGGGCTAAAAGTGTCAAAGCAATCGACGCCAACCTGTTGAGATTTTCCATTAACGACCAAACGAGCCTTATAATGCTGCAAAGAACCGTTAGCATGGAATTTGTGTTTAAATAACCACATGCATCGAACAATATGGGCATTGTCAGGTCTAGGTACTAAGTCCCAAGTGCCATTGTCCATTAAGGCTCTATATTCGTCATTCCTAGCCTTTTGCCAATTTGGATCGGTAAGCGCTTTTAGGTGGGATGTGGGAATTGGTGAGGTAGGGGATGAGGTGGTGGTATGAAGGTTCATGGGTGCACGCGGTTTGGTGATGCCCGCTTTGAGACGGGTGGTCATGCGATGGGTGTTAATGGGTGGAGCAGTATTTTGTTGAGGTGGAGGGTGTGGTTGGTTTTGGTGCATGGTCACCGGATGGTCGGGTGGGGTAGAAGAAGGTATTGAGGGTAAATTGTGATAGTGGGCCGGTAGGGAAGTAGGTTGTTGGGCCGGTTGCGTGGTTTGATCGGTCGTGGTGGAAGGTGGTAGTGGGGTAGATGGATCATTTTGGTTTGAGAGGGGTTGTAGAATGTTAGGTGTAGGTGGAGTGGTGGTTGGTGAATGAAATGTGTGAGGATGGGTGGATTGAATGTTGGCAAGGTCATTTTCTAGAGGTGCATAGTCGGTGTTGGGATGAGTTTGGGAGAATGGGAATTATGTTTCATCAAAGGTTACATGTCGGGAAAAGATGGTCTTGCCCGTGGCTAAATTCAGGCAACGGTAACCCCGATAATCTGCCGGATAACAGAGGAAGACACATAAGGCGGATCGATGTGCGAGTTTATGTGGGCGGGTGGACGAGTGATTTGGAAAGAAAGCACTACCAAAGACACGTAAGTGGTCATATGTGGGGTGTTTGAGGTATAAGGCAGCGGTGGGGGTGTGGTTGTTGAGTAGTTTGGTTGGAGAATATTATGCAAGTATGCAACAGTGTAGGCGGCTTCAACCCAATATGTGGTGGGGATGGAGGCATGGGTGAGAAGTGAGAGGATGATTTCATTTTTACGACGTATCATCCGTTCAGCTTTCCCGTTTTGTTGGGAGGTGTGGGGACATGAAAATCGGAACTGTATGCCATTGGTAGTTGCAAAATTTTTGAAAGTGTGGTTATCAAATTCACCACCATTATCACATTGAAAGGATTTTATTGAAAGGTGAAATTGGGTTTTGATGTAGGTGTAAAATTTTATGAATATGGCAACAGTTTCAGATTAGTAGCATAAGAGAAATAACCAAACATAAATAGTAAAGTCATCAATTAAAACCATGTAATATTTGTATCCCGAGTTCGAAATAACAGGGGATGTCCACAAATCACAATGCACAATATCAAAGGGTAAAATAGTACTTGAAGTAGATAATGAAAATGGCAAGCGTTTGTGTTTGGCTAGTTGACACGAGTTGCAAAACATGCGACTTGACTTATTGCATGGAATAAATTTATTAGTAGACAAAAAATCAATAAGAGAAGCTCCCGGATGGCCAAGGCGTTCATGCCATGATTCGGGAGCGGTAACTGCAAAAACTGAAGGTGGTATAGTGGCAGGGGCAGTGACAGGATAGAGATTACTGTCACTATTGTGCGAGACAGCATCTTCCCAGTCTTCAGATCCTTCACATAAAAGCCAAACGGGTCAAATTCAACAGTTACAGAATTTTCAGTAGTAAATTTGCGGACCGAGATCAAGTTTTTGATGACTTGAGATGAGTAGAGGACATGGTTTAGGTGAAGGTTATTTTGGTTATTAGGGAAAATTTGTGTCCCGATCCAAGTATAGGCATTTTTTGACCATTACCGACTAATATAAATTTTATGGAAGTTGACAAAAGGGAGTTAGAACGTATACCTTCGTCATCACTAAGATGATCGGACGCGCCAGTATCCATGTGCCAGTTCGGATCCTCAGAATCAATAGCTAGTGCCTGAAAAGCTTGGCCTATATCAGTAGGCTCAAGAGGACCAAAGTCAGTGATGTGAACTTCCGGGGTGTTTTTGCGAGACGAACTTGTTCCCTTTTTGCCATCCGTCTTGTGCGAGGAGTTCCAAGGTCCATTTTGCCAAGGCGAGGCCCAACCCGATTGGGTAGGATACGGACACGACGGAGGAGCCCATGGTGCAGGGAGGCCTGATGGGCCTGGTGCAGCCCACCAAGGCGGGTATGCGGTCCAAGGTTGAGCCGCTGCCAGGTAGTCCTGGGTGTGTTGTTGCGCGATCCATATAGGCCAGAAGAGCCCGAACGCTGCTGAGAGTTACGGATTGGGCTGCTGTTGCGGTTGAGTTTTGGACCGGAAGGCGACTTATTGCGGCTGTCCCTTGGTTCACGGTAATGAGCTGGCCGGTTAAAGTATTGAGACCGGGCCTGCCCACGGCTGTTGAAGTGACGAGAAAGAGCCAAGGTAGGCTGCTGATGATTGGATTCACGGGATGCAGCAGCAGCGATCGGTGGGTCGGCACGGGCCTTTTGGCGGCGTTCTTCGGCATCCAACAAATTAATAGCATCTTTCCATGGGGGAAGTGTGTGGTGAAGCTGAGCAGCGACAACATCAAACTCCAGAGGAAGGCCGCTAACAAGTTGAATGATTAGTCGGCTTTCCGAAACGGGTTGATCTACATCTGCCAATTGAGAGGCCAATTCCCTTAGCTTTTGACAATATTCCTGCAAAGAAGGAATGGATTTTAAAGTTAAGTTAGTAAAAGCTTTTTCAAGGGCCACGGCGTGTGGTCCTTTGTTGCTCAAGAAAAGTTTCTTGAGGCGATTCCATGCTGAAGAGTCGTGCCTTCTGTGTCCAAAAACCGGTCTATAAGATCATCCGAAACCGTAGAGTATATCCACTGCATGACGATAGCATCACTTTCCATCCATTCGTCATACGTGGGTCGTCTTTGTCCGGAGGTAGCGTTCCGTCAATGTGATCGAGCACTTTATATCCTCTTGCGTGTAGTTGAAACAGCTTGACCCATGATGAATAGTCACTTTGTTGCCATCTAGCGTACGGACTTTGCTATTGATGTTCGTAACGGTGTAGACGAGGTGAAGGGAGGTTGGGTTAGCGGTCTTGCTAGAGCCTGCGTCGCTTTTGTTGGCCATGGCCGAGAGGTGAAGTTCAGGGGAATGGTTGAAGAGACCGTGGCCTCTGCAAAAGGAAGCTGTGAGACCGTAGTCTCAGAGGGACGAAGAAGCAAAGGAAAAAAAAATGAATCTTTATGGCTGTGATACCATGTTGTCTGTGAATGTTTCGATGATATTATTGACCAAAGTACAAGATATATATACAAACTTCCTACCAAGTATACAAGGAAACATATTAAGTGTTAAATCAATTACATAATATAGAATCAAAGCATTAATATGATTGGCTAGGAATTAGGCGACATCTTTGGCTGATTATATGCGGTTAATAAGCTCAACTATTGGTCTCAATAGCTGTTCGTTAATCGAGATTAACAAACAGATGTTGTTGAACTCAACAGTGTTACATTAATGAATGACCTACATATTTTGTTGAATATTTTAAGCAGGTTAATGACATCATTATTCGCATCATCAAGACATTGTTGAACTCAAGAGTGTTATATGAGCTTTCTAATATAACTCACAACTCTCTTGTATCAGTAACTGTTTAAGAGGACAAATTGATAATTGTCATCTATAATTGTTTAAGATTTAATAAAAGAGGACAAATTTAGGTGAAAGTAGAAAAACAAGTAAGAAAACATGAGAGAAACTTAATGAGAAAGTTTTAAACAAACGAATTAAATGATACCGTTGACGTAGACTCCAAGTTTATTTAAATTCTTTTATCCCTTTGAACAAACCTGTGTTCCTTTACCTATTACTTCCAACACAAAATGACCGAATCAAACAACGTGACTACTATCTCCGATTTGCCTGAAGGCTGCTTGACCGATATACTATCGATCACGTCACCTCGTGATGCCTGCAGAGCTGCCTCTATCTCCAAATCATTCAATTCAGCTGCTGATTCTGACTTGGTCTGGGAGCGGTTTCTGCCGACAGATTACCTTGAAGTCATCGCGAGGGCGGTTTCTCCTGTGGTTTTTGAGACTAAGAAGCAACTCTACCACCTGTTATCCGAGTCGTATGTCCTCCTCGATCATGGTTATTTGGTAAGTCAAACAAATGGCGATCAGTTTATTGAATTGTGATCTATATGAAATATGATATTTGTTTAACAAATCCACTGTATGGCAATATATTACCTAGGTTGATTTTTTTTAGATCTATAAATATTTATTATGCGTAAAAGGGAAAAACCAGTTTATCTAGTTTGCGACCTAAAGCTGTAATTGGTTGAGTTGGCTTATTATTTAGATTGAACTAAGTTTAGAATTTTGAAACCAAAAACTGAATGTGTAAATTCGGTTTAGTTTCAAACAGTTTTGGTTGATTGAAACCAAATAATGTTCCCTTATTCATTTGCTTCTTTTGATTTAGTTGCTTATGTATTTAAGATAAGATATAATATTTTTAATAGGGTTTGAAGCTAGATAGGGAGAGTGGGAGAAAGTGCTATATGTTGGGGGGCGAGAAACTTATCAATTGCGTGGGTAACGACACTCGTTACTGGGAATGGGGACATGTTCCCGAATCAAGGTCTCCCTCCTTCCGCCATTTTACATGTGTTAAAGGGGCAGACCAAGTGCTGGGTACCGGGGTCAAGTAACATGGAATATATATTTTTTTCATGTTATCTACAATCATATTTTTGTTTCTTATGTGTAACTAATTATCAAATTTTTAAATAATGACCCCGGTAAAACTAAAGTACTTAGTCTGCCACTATCTAGAAATATGAACTAAGTCAAAAGGACCAAAATTATATACACATGTAATTGTTTCTGCAGGTTTGCAGATGTGGGTATACTTAGAAACGTATGGTGGCTTGATATCCAAGGCAGAATAGCAAGTGCGATGTTGTCTCCAAAGACTACATATGCAGCTTACCTTGTCTTTCGAACCACTAGGGAGTCGTGGGGACTTTCTGCGCCCGGGGAAAACAATAATTAGCTTTGGTGGGGTAAGAAATGAGACGGTTAATGTTTTTCTTCAACAACCACGGACACGTGGCCGACCACGAACAGAGGCATACACTCGGGCACCGAGAAACGATGGATGGATGGAGCTTGAATTGGGTGAATTCTATTGTGATGACGGAGATGAAGGTGAAGTTGAGATGGGGTTTCAGGAGCATCATGAATATAAAGGAGGCCTTATTCTGGAAGGCATCCAGATTCGGCCTAAGTAGTGTTTGAATTTATTGTTTTTTTATGAACGCTTGCGAATGAAAAAGAGTTATGAGTTTTGTAAATTGTCCGACATTATCGTCTAAACATTCATCTTATGTAATACTAAGTGTTGTACTTTCATTTACCTTTAGGTGTTGAAATTTGGTACTTGTTTACCTGTGTTATAAATTTGTGTTTGTATTTATTATTGCAGGTCATGTTAGCATGAAATTGATCTTAATCTACACACAGATAGGCTCATGTTCACATAACTGGTACTATGCTATGTATCTTATTGATATGTTTTACGAGCATGTATCCTACACACACATGATTATGGCATATATGTGCAGCATCACACATGGCCGTGCAGGGGCGAAGTATATTTGGGGCCAGGGTGGCCCTGGCCCCCCTTGTTTTTTTCGTGTAGTAGTGGAAATTTGCGATTTTCATTGGTAAATTGAGTCCGGGTAGAGTCGATTTTCCATTACCGACCGAAAAAAATTGAGTTCGGCCCCCGATGATTCCGAAACCATGCTTCGCCACTGTGGCCATGTGAGATCATTCCACAATTTTCTATATATCTTTATAACATGACACATGACTGATCGGTCTAGGATGAACCGTTTCATCCAACTATTCTATACATGATAATATTTTGAAACCTTTTGTACCATCATAACAACTTCTATCATTTACATCATTCGAAGTAAATCTAGCCATAACAGTTAAAGATATCCTTTCTTAAGGAACATGATCTTATTATAATAGTGACATGAAAGAAAACGTAGAATAAATCCGATCAGTGACAATGACAAAATGCACTGACTTATCAATGCTTTGGTAAAAAGCTTCTAAGGATGCCAAAAGTTTCCTTAACTATTAATAACAAACCATATGCATCCATGTACCTAATTAAAGCTTAGAAGGTGTGGAAGTTGATATCTAAACCAGAAGAAAACCGAAATCGAGCCTTGTAGCATGGAACATTTTAAGAGCAGTTGAATTCAGGGCAGATTGAGAGAATAATGATTAGCAACAAGGCAATAACGATACCAACTATTACGAGTTTCACCTTCATATTGTGAATCCACATTTTCCTCTTCATCTTGGTTCCTTGTTTCTTGAAATCTTGTGCCTAAACATGATATAATATCAAAAAAAGCAAGTTAGTATTATCAAATTAGACAAAACATGTTTTGTTGCTTCAAAATGAGGTGAATACATTGAATTAAATAACCTGATTGCGAAGGTTGTCGCTTTTATCAACAAGCAGTTCAATCTTCTCTCCACGATCAAGAACCTGAACGCAACACATATGATCCAAACATCATGTAGACTCTTTTGATTACATAAATGACAAATTCTGTTTTGCTCAGAAAGAAACATTAATCTAAGTATTATGCTAAAATCTGCGAAGGTTACCTTCTCTATGTTCTCCATCATCACTTCCTTCACTTCAGAAACTTGAGCCTTGACCATAGCAATCTTGCTAATTTCTTCCGGGTGAGAGACACAGTAGCGCATATGCTCTTTCAGTTTCGATCTGAAATCATAAAAACATTGACGAAAATAAAATATAGACCCGTTATAAGTATCTAAGATGGTTTTTATATAACATTATTTGGATTGTTTACGAAACTATATATGAGTACAGTTGGGTCTTTTCCTTTTAATTTGAATTATGGGTTAACCGACATCTTGATTAGTGACTAATCTATAATCAAAAAAAAGAAGTATGCATTTATCATCATTTGTGTTAAAAAGAGCCTATATTTTTATAACAAATTCTATGTAAGATCTGTGTATTCATATTTACCCAAACTCTTTGTTCAGGCCTTTCGCACCAGCAGTTTGGCCTTTTCCTGTCCCATATTTATTATAGAAGTCATCCTTAATACGCTCCAAGAAGCCAATGGGAAGCTCCCTTCCTGCAGACTCGACCGCGACAACACAGTATGCTGCAACAGCCAATTGAAAGCATTATAATAGATTGCAGCTATAAAGAAAGGAAATTAACCAAAATCAACAACTTTTTGGTTGTAAAAACAAACATTGTTGAACGGACCACTCAGAAGTTGACACATGTCCAAGTTGCACCGAGTGCACCACTCTCTGACCACGTGGACATCTACATGACCAGTGAATTACGTTGAAAGAACCGTAGGCTTGGCACGTGGCAAGATCTTACTTGCATGTCCACGTGGCTGGTGTGTGGTGCACACAGTGCCCAATATTAAGGACACGTGTCACCTTCTAAGTGGTCAACCTAATAAAGCATCATTGATTGTTCACACACGTTAACATGTTACGACGACAATTTACAACGTACAAACACTTCTACCAAATCTAAACATCTAAACGATATAGAAGTGATGATTTCTTTTAAACTAACATGCAATGATATTGATTGTAAACACTGACCAAATTAAACCATCCATATATCATTAGCATAGACTAAATCCAAACAACAAGGATACACAAGACAGAAACATATCACAAACATTTTAATGAAAGAAATCTACAAACAACAATGAACTCACTAAATCCTTGCTCAACGAGGTAGTTAAACGTGTGTTCATCGCAGTTATACGTGAACCGATTGTTGGTGGTGGGGAGTTTCTGAAGACATTGGGCAGCAATGCTTTGAAAGTTCCCTGTGAACTCGGTGTACTCAGCTAGGATCACCGTGTCTCTAGCGACAAAACTATAGATTAAAGGTGCTTGTGAAGACATTGTTTTCTATCTTATAATTCTACTCCAAATGATATTAAGTGGAACCAGATCTGATGAGTTTTTGGAAGTGTGATGTCGTATAATATTGATCTAAATGAGATGAGTTTGTGTGGAAGGACACATAAGAAGGCGTGAGACATTTTGTGAGAGTGAGAAAAAGTAGGAAAATGTTTCTATATGAATCATCATCTCACTTGGTCACTATTCCGAATAAATAGAAAATTTTTACCATTTTCATTGCCAAATTTGTGAATAACTTGGTTTTTTTAGAATAACCATCAACTCTATAGGATTAAAATTGTGAAAGAGTAAAATCGTTAGCATCTCCACAAATATAATTATAACAAGTTGGTTTTCTTCCATAACCGTATAAACCTATTAGCACATAAAATAAAGTATAAGGTGGCGTTTGGTATGATAGAATGGAAGGGGGAATGAAATGGACCATTACGAGGTAATGAAAAATAGTGTGTTTGGTTGGTTAAAGGAATGGAATCACTCATTCCACAAGGTATTTTATTCCCTCAAAACCATTCCATCCACCCCCCATGTTTTTTTTTTCCATTCCATCCCTCATTCACCCTTCACTAACAACACCATAACCCACCAACCACCACCACCACCCACCACCATCGTCACCAGCCACCACCGCCGTCACCACCCACCATCATCGCCCACCACCTACCACCGTCGCCCACCACCGCTACCCCCGCCACCACCCACCACCGTCGTCACCACCCACCACCGCCGTTGCCGCCACCCACTACCTTCACCCACCCACCACCGTCTCCACCCACCGCCACCATCCAACACTACCACCGCCGACCACCATCCACCATCGTCGCCCACTCTCGCCATCACCACCCATCACTGTCGTCGCCGCCATCAACCACCACCACCCTTTACCTTCACCCACCCACCATCACCGCCATCCATCTCCACCCATCGCCATCTTCGCCACCACCCACCACTGCCATTGCCACCCACCACCACGCTACCGCCACACACCACCATATACCATCACTGCCACCACCACCCACCACCACTGCCACTACTCACCATCGTCGCCCACCCACCATCACGGTCATCCACCTCCACCTTCCACCGTCACCACCACTGCCGCTGCCACCCACCACCACGCTACCGCCACATATCACCACCCAACAACATAAAGTAATGTTTTCTTTCATTCCCACATGGCAACCAAACAAGACATGGAATGGTAATGATCCATTCCATTACCTTGTCAATTCCATTACCTCGTCCATTCCATTCCCTCATCCATTCCATTACGCCATACCAAACGGACCCTAAAGGTTTAGCGTATAGCTAGAATAGTCAAACAAAATGATGAGAACAGTTAAATAAAATTTGGTGATAGCAAATTGGTAAAATATGATCAAAATTAATACACTACTAGAAAATTAGTCATTTTCTTGACAAAACTCGTTATGCATGTGTTTCTGGTAACTAAATGGAGGGCCACAGAGATTTGAGGGAAGGGTTCGAGCAAGCACTGCGTGGTACCACTACGATGGGTTTTCTTTGTCATCGTATGTTATTTAATTTCGAGAGTAATAGACAATATTCTCTTTTGTTAACACTATGGTGACGTTTTAAATAATTAATGACAATATCCATCTTTTACGGTGGTACTATTTAAATAAAATGTGTGTTGCTTGGACCATGTGCTTGAAAACCTTTCGGTCGTCGCATCCCCGTGTTTCCGCCTTGGCGGGGTGTGA
This sequence comes from Ambrosia x helenae, assembly GCA_030844895.1. Taxonomy (NCBI): domain Eukaryota; kingdom Viridiplantae; phylum Streptophyta; class Magnoliopsida; order Asterales; family Asteraceae; genus Ambrosia; species Ambrosia x helenae. The sequence continues at coordinate 11,111 of JAUTDX010005409.1, read as the reverse complement.
CAAATTGGTATCAGAGCACGAGGTTATAGCGAACTGAGATTCTTTTGAGTCAACTATAACTTAAAACATATTTTTCGAAATGTTTTCACAAAGTACCACGATGTCACGCCTTGCACCTCTCAAATCTCAAGCCGCTCCACGAAGACATACGGGTATGGTAGTACATTTATTTGCATACGTGATTATTTACATATATATGCATGTCATGACAGGAAACATGGTTATCACTATTGATCTCGTTTCTTCACCCGAAACAGAGCCAGATTATTTGGCAGATGATTCCCAAGAGGACGACTTACCTCTCACCCAGCCAGCCCCCAAGTCCCCTCACAACGAGTAGATTTCGGAGTCCGAGCTGGATATTGACCCTCGTCCAGCCCCGAGGCATACTTCCAACGATGACGCAGATGATGACGCCCCACGTCTAGTCATTTCTGACTCCCACCCTTCTGTCACCCCTCCTACTTCTCACCCTCCAGCTAGCCTCAACCCCTACTTTCGTTTGGACACTTCGGGAGGTACACTCAAAAAGTGTACACCTCGAAAGAGGTACGACCGTCTCTCGTCATTGCTATACCTGCTAGAGCCCCGATCTTTTCTCTTCCTGTTGACCCTGAGCCTACCCAGCCCATCGAACCTTTTCCAAATCCCTTAGCAGTGGAGGTGAGCGAGCCACCGAAGAGACTGAAGCGGCACTCTCAGGCCCGCAAGCGTCCTTACCTTTCTAGCCTCTCTAGTTGCCTGGCACACCGAGACGAGAAGGATAATCCCAGGTTTTGAGTTTGGGAGACTCATCTGGGAGACCTCTTCACACCGAGCATAGTGTCCTCATATCCCATGACGCGCAGCTAGTGGTGTTAGGAGATCGCATTCGAGAGCTCGAGAGCCAGTGGGCCGAGGCTGAGCAGGGGAGATTTACTGCAGTGATGAAGCGAGCCTATATGGGGAGACGTCTTGAGGTGTTAGAGCGTAGGACGGCGGAGTCAGATCGACTCATGAGGGAGGCGATTATTTCTCTCGCTGCTGCTTTCTCACCCCCCTTCTTAGGTGTTGTTTATGTTTATGATGACTTATGATGTTCAAAAACTAATTGCGGTTCAACCGCCCATTTTGTACTAAAACTTAACTACTTTTGGGATTATGTAATGAGAATTATGATAGTGATTATATTAATCTAATTTAACTTATATGTATGATTTTGTTGGTTGATATGTGATTATATGTGATTATGCATCTCTTATGTTTGTTTGTGTTTCTTCTTAGTTATGCCTACCCAACAATCAGCACGGACAACCGCAGGCGAACCACTACCCGACCACACCCGTTGAGTTAGCCAGAGTAATTGCTGCAGCAATTGCTCAACACGATGCAGCTCAGCTGACTCCAGTGAAGGTTCAGGAGGTATCGGTCGCCGCCGAGGAAGTGAAACAGATCACGAAGCTGAAAACTCTATTCATGGCTGTTCATACAAAACCCTTCATGGCATGCAAACCATGGACCTTCCGTGGTAATGAGGGTGCTGTAGGGATTGTCCGATGGATAGAGAAGACCAAATCAGTCCTCGATATCAGCGGTTGCTTCGAGGATCAAAAGGTCAAGTCCTCCACTTGTACTTTTCAGGATGAAGCCCTTACCTGGTGGAATCTGCAAGTGCAAACCCTGGGCAGAGAAGAGGCATACAACCTTGCTTGGGCCGATTTCAAAGCATTGCTCATGGAAAAGTACATTTAGGATTATCACATACACAAGAATCAATGCATACGAATGACGGGTGGACAAAATGATCTAATAAATAAAAGATATACAATTTACCATGCTCATAATGATCATAGGGCAACATTTGTTCGGGCATAGCTATCTCATATTGTCAGCTTCACTAGACCAACACTATCAGGTGAGTTTTTTCATGGCCCCATTTTACTATTTTACATTTCGGGGGAAATACATGCATCAATACTTGTGTCATTTTCAAGTGTGTGTATATTCTATCATGACTACCATGTGGAACATGAGACATATTAGTTCATGAGCTCACTAGTCCTCGTACAACGTTTACTGTAACCATTAGCTAATCTTTTAGCCATGGAACACTTTAATAGATCTATTTGGTTGACACCCCCACTCTTGGTTAGTCGCTCTAACCGTTACATACAAAAGAGTATTAGTATTTTACAATACATACATTGTCTTTAGTGTACAACGCGCGAGGCACAACAGTCAAGAGTTTGGTTATGGGACTCATGGTTTTGCATAGTGATCATTTTCTTAGCTAGCTCATGATTGATCATACACAAATTACACGTTGGTTTTACATATTACAAACAAACCCATGAACTCACCACCACATTATTGTTGACAAAACTCGTTATGCATGTGTTTCAGGTAACTAAATGGAGGGCCACGGAGATTTGAGGGAAGGGTTCGAGCAAGCACTGCGTGATACCACTACGATGGGTTTTCTTTGTCAATCATATGTTATTTAATTTCGAGAGTAATAGACAATATTCTCTTTTGTTAACACTATGGTGACGTTTTAAATAATTAATGACAATATCCATCTTTTACGGTGGTACTATTTAAATAAAATGTGCGTTGCTTGGACCTTGTGCTTGAAAACCTTTTGGTCGTCGCATCCCTGTGTTTCCGCCTTGGCGGGGTCTGACATGTAGGGTATCTCCTTCGCCTGAAAAAGGTAGAAGAACACGCCAATTGTCGTTTGCATATACTTGAATATAGTGTCATTCACCTATTAACTTTTACTGTCTCCATGGAACATTATCTGGAATTGTAGGAGTTTCTTGATATTTCTTAAAGAAATTTTTTAACTCATAAAAGGATGTTGGGCATTTTGATTTAACCAGAATATTTCTGCAAAATCTATATTTGTGTTTACCATGCTCAGGACAAGGGTATGTATGATCATCTTCTATAAAAACTCTTTTTCTGGCTGGTCTATAGGTATAGTAATCTGCAAACGGGAATGATGCTATGATTTTGCAACAAATCCTTGGTGCAATAGTTCTTGCTGCAATATTTCCTGCTGTTAATAGAATTTTCTCCCCAAAGTTGGTTTAGAAGATCTTCTGTCTTTCTGTTGTATTTTACTTCTAAATAATCAATCATACCATGATGGTAAAATTGAATTATTTGTTCTTCTATGATTGTTGTAGGATGAAAAATTTGTAGAACCAATATTCCTGTACCCTTTCCTTCTTCATTGGTTCTCTCTACAACTTCGTAGCCTTTGTTTTGTTTATCCATAGCAAAAGTCAAATCTAAAATTTGATGCAGGAGCTTGTAAAGAATTAAAGGAAATTCTTCACATATTTTTTAGTGAAACAAGATGTTCAAATTATGGGAATCTTTCTGTAACAGGTTCCAAGCAATTCCTTCAAGGAGTATCAAGAATCCTGATTCTGAAAGACTAAAAAGACCTGTTTATTTCTGGTTTTTCTTTCTTTTTCTCGAGCCTTTGTAATAGCTGTGTATTCTTTTCCTCGAGTAATGCAATTTGTTGTTTAAATATTTCATTCTCAATTTTATAGTTTATACTCTGTGTAATTTTTCCTTGCTGTATAAGTTATGATTGTATGTCAGCAATCACTTCCTGTTGAGCTTTGATCACTTGATCAGGCTGTTTATTTTGTTACATCAGCAAATGTTTGGACTTCTTTCGGGTTCAATATATAAATTTTTAACCCAAAGTGTTCTCTTGCTGATTCCATAGCTTGTTGAAAATTTTCATAACCTTTGTAAATAGGATTAGGACATTGAATATGTTTAGCAACTGTTTCCCATTTATTAAAAATTTCAATTTTTGTCCCTCTAAAAATAATATAGTGTGTGAACCTGGGTTTATTATGTTTTCTCAGGTGTTGTAACAGTTTGTTCAGCAAAATATAAACTTAATGCATTTAAAACCTGGACTTTAAAATTTGAAGCTTGTGTCATGGTTTGAATATGCCAAAGGTTTTCCAGTAAACATTGTTGTTTTTCTATCAACTTCATTCCAATAACAGGACGAATTTTTTTTATAAACATCATTGCATATTTGGAGATCATATGTTCCAAACCTGATGCAAGAGTTCTGTGTATTTTGTGTTGAAGCAGACGTCCTTTGTGTACGCTGTGTACTTTTCACCAAGGATTCGTTGCAAAATCATAGCATCATTCCCGTTTGCAGATTCAAATACCTATAGACCAGCCAGAAAAAGAGTTTTATATAGAAGATGACCATACATACCCTTGTCCTTGGTTATGTATGAGCAGGTAACCACAAATATAGATTTTGCAGAAATATTCTGGTTAAATCAAAATGCTCAAAAACCTATGTATGAGTTAAAAAATTTCTTTAAAAAATATCAAGAAACTCCTACAATTCCAGATAATGTTCCATGGAGACAGTACATGTTATATATATATATAATAGGGTCAAGATCCTGTACAAATTGTTTTTTTTTAGAAGTGTGAAAATGTGTTTTGGCCATTGGATCATCTTAATCTAGGGTGTGGATTAATTGAATGGCATTTTTGTAATTAATGTTATAATTTTATTAATTGATTATGCCATTAAGGTAGGATAGTAAAATACACACTCTAAATAAATGTCTCATTAAAACCTCATCTCTCTCACTCTATTTATTATGATTCTTAAAAAAAAGATGATTATAGAAACCTCCTATTTTTTTTTTGCTACGCAAACTTCACAGATTGGGGTTCTTTTCATCATCAAAAGTGTCAAATAAATTTGGGAGCTTTTCCTAGGGAAATCACGTTTTTTTTCTAGTTGTGTTATTAGTTTTTTTTTTCATTTATATATTTTGATTGTTTTTTTAAATATGTAGTTATGCATATGAGGCTATGAACTATACTCATAAAATGTATGTATAATTGTGTTTTAAAGTATATTATAGTTTGTTTTTTGAATGTGTTACTGATTGTGTATGATGAAGATAAAACACACTGAATGGATGGAGAAGATGATGATAAAACACACGGGACTGTTAAAACACTAAGTTAAGAATATGGTGATAAAACACACGGTATCAACGAAAAACACCTTCTAAATGAAGCAACACATAATATGACAAATGAATAAACACATTCATTTAAAACACTATAGTAAGAACGTAAAACACCACAGTATGAGATTTGGATAATTGATGTAGTTGAATGTGAATGGCAATATGAGCACAATGATTCTTTATAAGAAATCAGTAAAATTCTTGTAAATTCAACAAATCCCTAATAAAACTATTATTAAATAACAAAATTAATTACACAAATTATGTAACAACCCGGAGTGGACCCCAAAAATTTTTCCGCATTTATATTAAATAAAACCAATACATAAGTACGATTATATATGAAAGTAAAAACCGAATCGATATGTATACAAAATATTATTAGAATACGTAACACGAGACCGAGTTTATACCGTTAACGAACCCGACCCGTGCCCATTGCTTACTCACCACTCTGGACACATGGCACCATTCTAAGGTGCCATGTGCCCACCCATGTGTTAACAACACAACACAACACCACACATTATTTCAAAAGACACCCTCACATCTCTCTCTCTCTCTCATCTGTTTACACACACACACACATTTGTTTCTCTGCTCTCTCTCTCTCTATCTCATTGTAACACACACATATAGAACAGGGAAGGAAGGAGGCACAAGGAAAGGAGACCGGTTGTCTCCTCCTACGGCGCAGCTCCGACGACTACAACTCCACCACCACCTACCCACCCTACACCGATTATTATTATGAAAGAGAGAGAACTGAGAGAAGAAGAGAAGCGTCGTAGAGAGAGAGGGAAATCGGAGAAGACGACGGACAGCGACACAGGATGGGAGTTCCAGCGAAGGCTCATCCTTTAGTACTTGACCCGACATCAAGCAAAGGTAACCCAATAATCTCCTATTTTCTAATCGATTCCAGCACAAGAATGAACAAGGTGGTGATATTGATGGGTCTCGAGAGGACCTGATTGGAGCTCAGGGATAAAACCCCTTTTTCCTTGCATAATATTATGTTGATGAAGGTGGTGGTGATAAAGCGACGGAGGCGGCGTGGTGATGGTTTGTTAGTAGCGGCTGAGGCGGTTTAGTGATGACCGGTTACTGTTATGGTTCTTGAAGGTGTTGATGGCAGAGGGTTGACTGGGTCAACCGAGTCAGTTAAGGAGTCGGGTCAGTGGATTCGGGTCAAAGGTCGGGTTCAGCTCTGGTCAACAAGTTGGTCAACTAAAGTCAACTGTCTGGTCAACAAAAGATAACTGGGTCAGCTTTGGTTAACTCGAATCTAGAACAAACGAGAGGTACAACCGAACTTATTAGCTCGATAATTATATAGATTATAAAGATTAATATTAGAATAACCTTGCGTGTGGACTTGACGAGCATGCTAACAACATTCGGACATATGAACAAATGGAGTATCGGCTAATGGTTTGGGTATATTGAACTTGACAATAGGAACTATAGCATTTGAGATTTGACACTTGAAATATATGGACATTATGAACTAGATACAAACTATATACATTAGAGATTATTAGGTTGGACACTATGACATGGGATTCGGACATTTGGACTAGTCACATATACATTAGATAATTCGGAACTTTGGACATTGAACACTCGACACTTGAGTATTGGAACCTAAGACTTGAAACGGATTGAAGCGACATATATCTCAAGTAAGACTTGGAACTAGTTAATGATAGCGATGCTTGGATAAAAACTTGAAACATTAAGATTGACATAAACCATTAGCGACTAGTGTATAGCCATAGCATTGAATAGACGAACATAGATAAGGAAGCATAAGCATGAAGTCTTGGAGATGTTAGATTATGACACCTTTGACGCCGAAGACAAAAACGCAACCTAAATACAATAACGTGTAAATACACATACTTAGACCCTATGCACCTAATGACTCGGATCCATTAAACAATATCACTCGAGATATAAACTCCAGACATTAGGACTTAGCAATAGACATGAGATGTGATATAAGGATAATAGAAATACGATACTTGAACTATAAGTGCGAACATAGTTATAGCTACCACTTGTCAAGTACAAAGGGATAGGTTTGAGGATTATTGGAACCCGAACCCAGACATGGAACTGTAATAAATAGAAACCATACGCTCGAGCTCGTCCCCACGTATGACCAGTTGTAATTAAGACCGAACACTAATAAATATTGTCGACTTAGGATTCGCTCAGAAGATAAACGGAATACATGGCAGACACTCATTCTCATATTATTATGACCGTATTGCATCCAGGTGAGTCTCGTGTACCATCCCACTTTTTGTATTTTAACTGTTTTGGGGTGAATACATGCTTCCAGGTAGAACCAGTTAAATGTGATGAACCAGATAGATGTGACAAGGTACTCCGATACCACCCACACACTCATCAACCCAACGGGAGATTGGGCCGCTTGATATGTGGGTAGCCTACTTGGGGAAACCCCCGCACGCAGTGGACTCTTCGGAAGCCCCGGGAAACCCTCCACTGGGGTATTGTCATGTATTCTGCCATGAGAAGTCCATAATGGGAGTAAATGGATCCATTGTTAGGATTGAGGTGTGGCTTGTACATCACTATGTGTAAACTGTTTTAACTTATATAACTTGTCTTGAGATGATAAACCTTATTTTCAAACTAGTTTAAAACGCACGCACGGACTCACCAAACATTTTTTGTTGACCCAAAACCTATTTTAAGCATGTGTTCAGGTACCTATTTGAGTTAGAAGGAAGGAGCATTACAATTCAGAGCATCCTCAACGGACGAATTAGAAGGCAAGCAGGAACCGTAGACATTACCTAGAGTGTTTGAATAGATGAACAATTGTATAGACATATAGACTATTAATAATAAAAGAATAGTTATTTATAACGCTTTCGCTGTTTGCTTGCATTATAAGATGTTTCGCACCAATCTGGAATTTCGACCAGGCCCACCTTGGTCGGGTTGTGACAGTTGGTATCAGAGCAAACAGCTGAAGCGAAAAAGAATCCCATTAGGCTTCAATCATGAACCTTAGGAATCCTGACCCTTGAAACCACATAGATCATTTCGGTTTGGAGAACCGAAACATGGCGGATGAAGTGGAGTTGCAGCATGGTGATACAGAACGAGTCGACCAGGGCCCATGGGGTACTGAACACATTAGGATGAGACTTTACCAAAAACACGGTGGGAAAACAAAGTAAAACTAAGACAAGATGAGATATCATGATTTTAATAAAGAATATACTTGGATGCTTAAGTGAGGCTAGGAAGTGATTATGGTCGCGAACATAATCACGAATCCCCGGCACAAGGGCATTTCGGGAATATCTTATTAAAGATCGTGGGAGTCGAATCAACACTATGAAACAAGAAACTTGATTAGATCACGAATACCTACTACAGATGCGTTAGGAATACACCATGTCCTTGTGTACTTTTTGATTTCTTAAACACAACATTCTCCTTCGATGAACTGTAGCCTCGAATATTTCGAATGATCCTCCGACATTATTAGAACACTTTGATAGAGTTATCCGTGAGAAGCTCCTTGTTTGTGTAACAAACATTCCAAACTTCTGTTTTGGGAAAATCAAACTCACGCTCGATACTCCGTTTTTTGTCTCAAAACCTTACTTAGACATCCCTGTGACTCGAAAACGTCCATTTGAACTACAATGCATAATTTCAGATTGTAAATGTTATGAAATAACGCTCTGATAAGCGTTTTGAACTCTATTTGTTGTATTCCCCTCGATTTCATTTCACAAAATCTTGAAACTCCATGGGTACTTTAGCGAAACTATGAGCAAAATCATCCAACTGTGCTTAGAAATCTAGCGATCTTTCCGTTTTATCAACCAAAAAATCTCTTGGACACTGTTTTTAAACCCCCCGTTAACATTTAAGTATGAAACTTCCGCGTTTGCTTCTTGTTTCTCTAGATATTTACGTTCCTTTCGGACTGTACAAACTCCTGAAACCTATGTAAAGATCAAGAAAACCTTAGTTTGTCCGATAACCATCCCAAGTCTGTGATGAGATTTCCTGATTATCCAATAAAAAAAATGTTGAGATTCCTTTCAAACCATCGACAAAAATGTGTCCATCACCATTATTATTCAACCTAGACGGATTAAACAACTCGGAGATATGAAACAACCTAAAAAAACATTCCTCCCGTTAGTTAAACTCCTTTGCGTTTATGATAAACCATCGATTCCGATCCAAACGAAACGTTTACGTGCCCCAATGCTATCAAAAATTTTCTAAACCTTTGCATTTCGATCATTCGTATATTTGAGTGAATATCTTCGGAATACATAACACCCTAATGTAAGGTGAATTGGCGATTATGACCTGGAAGGTAATCGCGAATCTACAAGTACGTTATGGTGGTATAGAATTCCACGCGGATTTTCGGAAAAGATTCCAGCCCGTTTTTGAATACCAAAGGTGCGGTGGTTAGCTGCGGTACACCCTATATATAAACACCGATGGTACATCAAGAATGAGACTGGGAATCAATTCGAAATTTTTAATTCTACTCTTTGAAAAAAAAAAAAAAAAAGACTTCTGTTAAGCTTCTGGTGTATCAAAAGTGTGGTGGGTTGGCTGCGGTACACCCTATATATAAACACTAATGGTATGTCAGAATCAAGACTGGAAGTCTAATTTGGAATAAACTCTAGTCTGTTTTGTACGTTGCATTAAAATCAGATATCCTTTTCCCGTTGTTTTAGACAAAACCCTTAATTCTGATCAAATATTGTAGTCCTTACGCAGACGTTGCGCTCGATGTAAAAGCAAAGAAAGGATTTATTTTTTCCAGTTTTCCCGGTAAAACTCTCCGGTCCACAGACTCGAAAACATCATTTAATTACTAACACTGAAACCTTCCTAGAACATGTTTTTTATAACCTTGTTATATCAGTCCTATATTGTAAACGGCAAGGAACCTTTGATATAAAGAGTATTTCTTTACTAAAGCCCAAGTGACGCACAACTTGGCAAGTGTACAGTTGGTTTTCTAAGTGTTCATACCATTCGAATGCCCTCCATCCTTCCTCATTGTTTCGTTTTGTTCGATCAATGAGAAAATAAAACATGTATTAATCTTAAGACCAATCGGACAATTAAAACCATAAGAATTTGCAGGACTTGTTTCCTTGATTTCCATGTCCTACTGATTATTTACTCGTTTTGACAACTATCAAACCCTTGATTTAGTAAATTTACTTGTAATTAACCCCCTACCTGATGAGCCAATCACCATACTCTTATCTTGAAAGGAGGATTGTCCAAAGTTAAAGCCATTCCTTTTGTTTGTATAAGTCGAAAACCTGTCCTGGAAAATATATGATGATCTGTGTAGACCCTAGTATATAAGATTTTTGTAGCCTTGTATTTTGAATTTATTTCCTTGATTTTATGTTAATAAGTATGGACCTGTTTATCTAGTGAGATAACTGTAATTCTGTATCCAAGAGTAACATTAGAGAATCAGAAAGCCTTAACTAGTTATGGAGAACATTAATTGAACTTTGAGATATAACCCCCAAACCTAATTTCGCAACGAAATTCTAATAAGGGGGGGAGAATGTAACAACCCGTAGTGGACCCCAAAAAATTTTCCGCATTTATATTAAATAAAACCAATACATAAGTACGATTATATATGAAAGTAAAAACCGAATCGATATGTATACAAAATATTAATAGAATACGTAACACGAGACCGAGTTTATACCGTTAACGAACCCGACCCTGCCCATTGCTTACTCACCACTCGGGACACATGGCACCATTCTAAGGGGCCATGTGCCCACCCATGTGTTAACAACACAACACACCACACATTATTATAAAGACTACCCTCACATCTCTCTCTCTCCTCATCTGTTTACACACACACACACATTTGTTCTCTGCTCTCTCTCTTTCTCTATCTCATTGTAACACACACATATATGAACAGGGAAGGAAGGAGGCACAAGGAAAGAGGACCGGTGGTCTCCTCCTACGGCGCAGCTCCGACGACTACAACTCCACCACCACCTACCCACCCTA
>JAUTDX010005408.1:0-26795 GCA_030844895.1 Ambrosia x helenae | reverse complement strand
GATTAGTGACCTCCGTTTGACCATCCGTTTGCGGGTGGTGGGAGCTACTAAATTGTAACTTAGCACCCAAACGTTTCCATAACGTGCGCCAAAAGCGACTAACGAATTTGACATCACGATCCGAAGTAATGGTCTTAGGAACCCCATGCAAACGAACAATTTCCAAAAAATAGAGACGAGCAACCTGAGCGGCATCATATGTTTTGACACAAGGGATGAAGTGTGCCATCTTAGAAAAACGATCAACAACACCATGATCGAATCCTTTTTGCGTTGAGTAAGCGGTAAGCCTAAAATGAAATCAAGACTTACGTCCTCCCATGGACGATCCGAACGGGTAACACAGGCGTGTACAGGCCATGATTTGTGTAACGAGCTTTAGCAACATGGCAAACACGAAACGCTTCCAAAACTTTATAAACATCTTTCGATAGATGCGGCCAATAAAAACAATCCTTAACTAGCGAAATGGTTGTGTCACATCCAAAAGTCCAGCCAAGGCACCTTGGTGACACTCCCAAAATGATAGCCTCTCGAAACGACGAATAAGGAACACATAAGCGTTGTCCTTTATATAAAAATCCTCCCTCCTGAATGAAAGAAAGCATACGAACCAGATGAGGTTGTTTCCAAATGTCGTGAAAATCCGGATCATCTTGATAAAGAGTCGCAAAGGAGTCAAAACCTTTAACTTCAAACGCAACAGCAGTGGTGAGTATCGGGCGGCGGCTCAAAGCGTCTGAAACTGAATTTACGAAACCGGCTTTATGGCGAATGACAAAAGAGAAATCCTGTAAAGTTTCAACCCATTTAGCATGTCTCGGATTTAGCTTAGCTTGTCTTGAATAAATTTAAGAGCCTAATGATCAGAATATAAAATAAACTCATTAGGAAGTAAGTAATGACGCCAATACTCAAGGCTGCGAACAATCGCGTAAAATTCCTTGTCATATGTGTTATATCGTCACCTTGTATCACTGAGTTTTTCACTACAGAAAGCAATGGGACGCTGATTCTACTTAAAACGCCGCCAATGCCCAAACCGGACGCATCCCTTTCAACTTGGAAGACTTGATTAAAATTTGGCAAGGCTAGAACAGGAGCACGCGTAACGGCAGCCTTCAAGCTTCGAAGGAAGCTCGAGCGCTAGCAAGGAATGACCAAGCGAACTTAGTATGCTTCAAACACTCCGTAATTGGCCGCAACGATAGTATACTAAAGTGTCGGATGAAGCGGCGGTTAAAGGACGCGGGGCCATGAAAACTCCGAACCTCATGTAGAGAGGTTGGGGTAGGCCACGTAGTGATGGCAGACACTTTCGACTCGTCCTGCGGATGCCACTGCTCGAGACAATGTAACCCAAAAAGACAACCTCTTGAGTGAAAAAGTGGCACTTCTTACCATTGGCATAAAGCTTCTATTCCGTTAGATCTCGAAAATAGCCCGAAGAGATGATAAGTGTGATGCGGCATCGAGCTATAAACCAAGATATCATCAAAATAAACAACGACAGATCGGCCAATAAACGGTTTGAAGATATGGTTCATTAATCGCATGAAAGTGCTCGGGGAATTTGATAACCCGAAAGGCATAACCATCCATTCATAAAGACCGTCTCTGGTTTTAAACGCCGTCTTACATTCGTCACCGGGTCGCATCCGGATTTGATGATATCCACTGCGCAGGTCAATCTTGGAAAAAATTTTAGCACCGTGTAAATGATCTAGTAAATCATCAAACCTGGGAATAGGAAAGCGATACTTAATGGTGATTTTATTCATGCTCGACGATCCACACACATACGAAAGGTTCCATTCGGCTTAGGTACGAGTAAAGCGGGAACGGCACATGGACTCATGCTTTCACGAATAAGGGCCCATCTCCAATAGCTCATTAACTTGGTGTTGTAACTCCCTGAACTCCTTTGGATTCATACAATAAGCGGCCTTGTTAGGAATGCTTGCTGGCAAGAAATCAATACAATGTTGAATATCCCGCATAAGAGGTTTTTGCGGGGATGTATTCGGGAAAAATGTCATTGAATTCAATAAGCAGAGGCTGCACTTCTGGAGGAACAATAGGCACTTCCGTGTTTTCTTCAGCAATTAATAAACCAAAGATATGATAAGAGGCTGCTTTAACTTGGTAAAGACCAATCAATTACTAACTTGGTGGCGACATAGCTTCTGGACCTTCTTGTCTTGGGTCGTACGGGCGAGTGTGATGTTGACGCCATCTTTTTGAAAGTGTATGTGTTTACGAAACCATCGTGCTTTGCACGGCTATCATATTGCCATGGTCGATCGAGCAAGATGTGACACACATCCATGGGAAGTACCTCGCACCAAATCTCATCAGAAAATATATTGCCAATAAGAAAATTGTACTAAGCAACGATGTGTGACTTTAATGATATTACCTTTTTGAGCCACGTGAGTTGGTAGGGTTCGGGATGATCTTGGACCGGTAAATTTGAGCTTGTCCGCCATGGATTGGGACACGATGTTCTCGCAACTTCCGCCATCGAGGATGATCATGCAAACTTTGCCCTTAGACGTGCACTTGGTGCGAAAGATGTTATTACGAAGCCACGCCGTGTCATCACTTGGATCTGCCAACGAAGTGTTGAGAACTCGGCGAATAACAAGAGGTTCACCACGATCAGGATACACAATTTCGGAGGGTGGACCTTGGTCATCTTCAGTGTCGGTATCATAGGTGGGTACCGAATCATCAATTAGAGCAATTATTTGTTTATTCGGACAGTCCCGTTTGAGATGTCTGATTCCTTGACATTTGTAGCAGCGGAGAGGGGTCTGAACAGGAGTGGTTGGTGGGACAGGAGGCACCGGTGGGTCGTTTTTGGGGTTATCAGGTCGTGACTGCGAAGTAGTGTTGGATGGTGCCTGTAGGAAGTGGTGCGAGTTGGTTTGTTTGGGTTTGGCTGCTAACTGTTTCTCCACTCTTTGTGCTAACCTACAAACATCCGCAAAAGACCAATATTGTTGCAGCATGACTATATCAGCGATGTCTGAAAGGAGTGCCCCTAAAAACCGGCGATTGTTTGTTCCTCATCTTCTTCAATTCCGCACCGCAAACGCAGCTGTTCAAATTTAATAATAAACTCCTCCACAGGAAGTGAGTTTGTTTAAAGTTATGGTATTCCAAGAACGAGTCTTGTTTGTGGTTTACGGGCAAAAATTTGGAACGCAACAAGCACTTCATCTTGTCCCACCTAACAACCTTTTGTTTACCTTCCCGATATCGCTTATTCTTCACATTTCCCACCATAAAGAAGCGTACTTGCGTAGGCGAATAGCAACTAATTTTACCTTGAGATCTTCTAGGACATAGCGGAGGTCAAAGATACGTTCAACCGTGCGAAGCCAATCAATAAAATCATCGGCTTGCATACGTCCTTCAAACTCGGGGATTTCGGTGCGAATACCAAGGGCGCGGATTGGATCGAGTGGCTGCTGTGGTGCTGGTGGAGGCTGACGATGGATTGGACGAGCGAAAACATTGTGGAATCGGTCGTTGGCGTCCTCGTTCCAGATAACAGAATCGGTTTCGGAGGGGTCAGGGTCGTCATATGGATCGTACCTGTCATCTCCTTGTTGTTGGTTAAATTCGAGTTCACGAATCCGTTGCTGTATGCGTTCAATCTCGGCATCACAAGGATCACGCTGATCAGGACCGCTGCCTCCGGCGGCGAATCGGCGGTGCTGTGGGCGGTCTCTCCTGTAGTCTGCCATCCTGACAACCTGAAGCTGCTGATACCACTTGATACGGATTCGTACAAGCGGAAGCTAGATATCCCTAGCTTGGTTAAAACCCTTTTCGGCCAACCGAATAAGGAAGACTCGAACAAAGACCTGTTCGATAAAGATGAACTCTGTGTTTAACTTTAAAAAAACAAATGCATACTATCCCAACCTTGAATTACAATGTTTAAATAGGAAAGAAACTAACAATGATAAACTTAAACTAAAAGATAAACATAAAATAAATTCTTATCATCTAGGAAAGATAGACCATAAAGGTTTTGTAAAACAATTAAAATAAACAAACTGGTTGGATGGCTTTGGACTGACTAACTGGTGGCCCAATACTAGTTACTAACAATTGGGCCGATATAATCAGCAACAGGTTCGGGTGGTTCTTCTGATATAGGCCGATCCGTATCATTGGCCCTCTTTTTTCTCACCCGATATGAGCTCCTTTCTTTAAAGATGATGCTAAACCAAACCATTGATGTTAAAGTGAGATACCATTATTGCCCCTATTCCTACGTAATGCAATAAAATCCTTAAGAGGCATTATCCTATACCAACCTAATTAGTTTCAGTTGAATACAAAAATTTGTCATATCAAATATTTAAATAGATTCTTTTGATGGATGATTGCATGTTTATAATACTCTTAGTGACCTCAAATTTAATGGACTCTATACTTAGCACCAATATATCGCAATGATTGTCAATTGAAAATTATACTATATTAGTTTACCAATATATATACTATATTAGTTTACCTAATGAATAGTAATATATTATTATTTTATTAATCCACTATATTATTATTTTATTAATCTTATATTATTATTTTATTCATATTAGTTTATTCAAAAACTTTTTTAGTGCAAACACTTTTTTTTAATTTAAAGGTATTTGTAGGAGATTTCTTGAAATAAATGATTTGAATGGTACCTTTATAATTATTTTATTCATTTTGTTATGTTAAATACATATGGT
This sequence comes from Ambrosia x helenae, assembly GCA_030844895.1. Classification (NCBI taxonomy): domain Eukaryota; kingdom Viridiplantae; phylum Streptophyta; class Magnoliopsida; order Asterales; family Asteraceae; genus Ambrosia; species Ambrosia x helenae. Next base: position 22,041 of record JAUTDX010005408.1, on the reverse strand, counting down.
TCAATAAGAAATAACATAACGGGGTAGTGGTGGACTGGTTTGTGGTGCTTATGTGTTCTTTGAGTTCTTGGGTTCAAAACCCATTTGAGTTTGTTTTTTACAACATTTATTTATATATAAATACATATGATCCAATAAGAATTAACCAAATAAGGTAGTGTTTGAGTGGTTTGTGGTATATGTGTGTTCTTTGAGGTCTTGGGTTTGAAACCCGTTTCAAACATGGCATTTTTTTCCAACACTTATGTATTTATAAATACATATGATTCTATAATAATTAATTAACTAAATGGCTTGGTGGTGGAGTGGTTTGTGGTGCATTTGTGTGGTTTGAGGTCTTAGGTTTGAAACATTGGTTTTTTTTTAAACAAATACGAAAAAACGCGCAACGCGCGTATGTTTATACACCTAGTTGATATAATATTCTAAAAAATAGTTGGAACTATTTAGATGATCACACTAATATATTTTATTTATTGTCAACAAGAATATAGAAATGTTTTTTAGACGACTTTTAATACAAGCCGATTTAACTAATGCTTTCTACAACAAAAGTAATAAATGATAGTAGATGTGTTAACTTTTGGATAAAATGTTATCAATATTTCAATTTCATATCTACAATTTTTATAATAATTTTTAGACATTTATGTTCGAATCCCATATTGAAGAAGCAATACGCGATCACGATAAATCTTAGACCAGAGCTCGAACCTAGTGTTAGTTTGGGTACAAAAGGATAACTTCAAGGGTTGTGTCTACAAAACTGGAACACTTCATTTGGCGTCGTTATAGAAAGGGTTTATCTTTCTGTGACCACTCTCCTCCGATATAAAACTTAGTATAAGTTCATTAATCCATCAATTGTGGCCTAGTGGTAGGAGGCATTTGTTCTCATTCTTGAGACATGGGTTCAATCCCCACAAGTCTCAATTTGATGGATATTAACCCCCACCCTTGTGGTGGGGTAGGTGTTGGGAAGTGATGGAGAGACCCTTGATCCTTGTGGTCATGGGTTCGACTCCTGATCCCTCCAGGTTTTACCGGTTCACTACCGTCGTGCCTTCGGGCGGGTATGCGGGCCGGGTTTTCCCTGGATCAGGAGACGGGTGGGCCGAAGGGCTCTGTCCGTACGGACTAGAGGCCGTCTGGGGCCCCTTTCGGCCATTGGGGGCCGCGTACAGAGTACCCGACAATACTTTAGTTGATCGTTCAAAAAAAAAGTATAAGTTCATTAAAAAATAAAATAAGAACATCCTTTATGACATCACCTATGTGTACCAGAAATGGTTAGCGATCACTTTCATTGTAAGTGTGGTCCCCTGTACTGTATGGGTGTTCAAAACCAGATATCTGTCAGATATCCAAAATTGTGGATACCTAGTCTCACTATTCGAATCCATATCCAAAATATCCAACAGGATATCCGAATGTCCAATTTTCTATTTTATTTTATTTATTCATTCAAAACAAGATATTTTGGATATCCGATGAAACTAAAAAAAAAGTTATATAAATTTTGGATATTTTGGATATCCGACATATCCGAAAATTTTAAAATTACTATCCAAATCCAAAAACTCAGGTATCCGAATTTTCAAATAGTGGCAGTGCAAATTCGGATATTTGATTGTTAGGATCGGATTTTAGATTCAAATATTTTTAAAAACTCATACCTATAGGGTATAACCAACTAATATTGACATCTCCTTTTCAGTTGGTGGGCACGTCACCATAGTACTTGTGAGGTTTTCCCACATTAACATGGGGCAGGTTTTTGAACCTTTTGTTGACACTATGTAGTCGACATGGTGGCTTGCTAACGTTTGTGTCTAGACCCATATCTTTTCACATATACTTTTTTTTTTGAAACTAAACGTTCATTCAACAAAAAGCAAACCAGTCCTCAAAGCAAGGATCGACGGCACAAACCAATTACAACAAATCTAATGGGCACGACACCAATCTTTCCAAAGAATCCTATTACATTTAGATCTATGCTTCATCCAAGCAAAAGCTATCGACTTTACACTCGCCACTATATTTTCCACACTAGGCCTCGTCCCATTGAACACCGTCTCGTTTCTAGCTTTCCAAAGCATCCACATAGTAACCATAATCAGCCCGTGAACAATCTGTTTCCTCATATTACCTCCTTTAACCGTCTTATAAACTTCTAACAAATCCTTGACTTCTTACGCATAAATCGGCTCCAAGCCACAACATCTTCTAATCCGATCCCACACATTAGAAGCTATGATACAATCTGAAAGTATATGCATCGACGTCTCATCACTGTACTCACACCAAGGACATATATTATTCGATATGTCAATGTTCCTTTTCAATAATTATATCTTCGTCGGCAACCTATTCATTTCCGCCAGCCAAACCATAATAATGCATTTTAAAGGAACCCAAGAGACCCGCTTTAACACAAAGTTCCTACCATAATCAACATCATGCTTAATGATCATTCTAACCGATTGAGTAGAGAAAGGTTTATTCTCTTCCCCAACCCAAACCCAAGAGTCATTAACATCCGAATGCATCTTTCCTTCGACCGCTTCACAGAGCTGAAACCACTGGGAAATCTCCTCGGCATTCTGCATAGAACCAACCCAATCCGCATCAACAAGCAGCCGATTATTCACTTCTTTGAGTTTGTCCGAAACTAAGCAAGATTTATTATCTTCCGGGCGATATAACAAAGGCCATTTATATTTCAGCGCGCAGTCGCCCAGCCAAGTATCCAACCAAAAACGGACTGAATTCCCTCTACCAACCTTAGCACGAATAAGAGTATACAACAATGCCTCATTAGCCTTTAAAGCACCGACTACTTTAACTATAGATTTCCAACATCCCGTAGCATATCTATTAACCGGTAAACACTCCCGCATGTTATTATTTTTTTGACACGTCTCCACCACCTTTCGCCACAAAGCATTTGGACTCGATCTAAACCTCCACACCCATTTGAAGAGGAGCGATTCGTTTACCTCCTTCAATCTTTTAATACTCAAACCACCAACCTTCTTAGGAGTGGTAACTCTTTGCCAACTAACCCAATGAATTTTATTGGAACCATTCGAACCGAACCAAAGGAATCTTTTCATAATTCGCTCAAGCTTTTCTATAATGTTCCCGAGAGCTTTATACAAGGAAAAAGCGGTATATAGGAAGGCTTTCAAGAACCGCTTTGATAAGCGTCACCCGGGCACCGATAGACAATAACTTCACCTTGCATATAGCAAGTCTCGACTCAAAAACCTCCACTACTTTCTTCCAATTCGAGCATCTATTCATATTAGCCCCCACCCTAATACCCAAGTAGTCAAAAGGTAAATCTCCGCGTTTACAACCCATGACCACAGCCGTATTATCCACATCATTATCACAAGTTCCAACCCCATACAAATTAGACTTGTTTATGTTAATCTTCAACCCCGAACACATATGAAAACACTTCAAAGTTCTAGCCATATTTACCACATTAGCCACCGACGATTCCCCTAGAATGAGATCATCATCGGCATATATGATTGCGTATGGTTTATATATATAAATCTTTTAATTTTTCACAATCTGGTTTTAAAAATGGAATCACCAATCTAAACCACACAACACGGCAGTGTACCGGTCGTAGTGTAGTAAAGTCGATAAGACCGAGTATCAATCCGTGGACACTGATTTGCAGCCCTCGATACTAAACCTCTATCGAGTCCTAATCTAGATAAAAGAGCATGATTTTTCGACTGAAAAGTAACTAAAACGATAAACAAGCAAACAAATAAAACAAGACAAGAAATAAACAAGCAGTAATGAAGAGAGATGAGGGAGAAAACGCTCACGAAAGAGGAAACAGAAATGGGGAAGATGGTTGCCTAGACTGGGATTCCTAATGATAAAGCTGAAAGCTAACAGGAAACGGATACTCGAATGACTACCGGGATCTATGGGTATAACCAACTCGGGAAACACTATAGTATCTAGATCTCCTCTCGGTCTCACTAGAACAGTAAATGAAATCCTAAGCGGTCGTGAAGCTCACCGGGTAAAGAATGGATCACCTCTCGGTCTCACCAAACATACAAGTTTACGCACCCAAAGATTAGATCTCCTCTCGGTCTCACTAATCACCAAATACCTAATGATATCAAGGGGTGAATCTATTCCTAAAGGTAAATGTTTGGGAAAGCGGATAAAAAAGGATACCGGGAAAGAAATTCACTCTCGTGCAATATCTAACCAAATAAACCAATGAATCCTAACAAACCCACAACCTATCTCCTCTCGGTCTCAAGGTAGGTGACAAACCCAAAACAATGTTAAACACGAAATTTCTAGATCCTAAGTCAACAAGTCAACCCATCAAATCATCACACAAAGCAAATGATAAAAATACGCGACTTTTAATTTAAAAACACTAAGTCAGTAAATTATAGCCACATATGGATCTAAAAATATAACATAAACATCATCCGAGTAACAAATCACAACAAAAACCAATAAAGTTTAGATTTTTATCATAAACAAGTGTCAAACAAGATCCAAAACCCAAAAGAAAATCAACAATAACAAATATTCATCCCAAGTCTAAGCAACCAACTAAATCTAGCCAACCATAGTAATGAAAGAAATAAAAATAAATCTAAAAGGTTCACAAACAAAAATCATAGCGAGACTAAAAAAATACCAAACCGATAAGCACGTAGTCATCGCCCCTCTTTGTGACCCTTCACCTTCAAAATATTATTTTCTTCTTTTTTTTTAACTTCTTTCTCGTGTGCTGCAACTTATATTATTATTACTATTATGATATTATGATTTAATATTTATTATTATTATTACTGTCACAATAGAATGTGACAGTCTCTCGTCCAAGCCCCCTTTCCAAACGTCACTCTGTCTTTTCTATTTATGAATCTCCAGCCGCCAACAACAGCATGCTTCACGCCCTAACTTCCATAATGGGCCGGCCCTTTTAGTATTTTTTTTCTTTTTCTTTTAGCCCAAATAAATGTTATAGTTAAGATCAAGCCCAAATTAGTGCAACCCATTTACTCTTGGTTATAACTCAATATCCAACTCGTTTAGGTCTTGGCTCAATAGTTCCTACAACACAAAAATTAAATGAGAGTCTATTCCAAATTAAATATTTAATTAGATGACCCATTCAACCATTGAAAATTTAGTGAGTATTAAAATAACTCACATGCACCGTGTTTAGCTCGTTTACACTTAAAACCTTTAAATGACTAATAGAAACCAATAAATAGTAATATTTAATAAAAACTAACCAAAATATTATTTAAAGTGTAGAGAATATTGATATAAATATATGTATATTTTAGAGCGTATCAAACATCCCCACACTTTTTCATTTGCTTGTCCCTAAGCAAATATCAAAAGCACATCATACCTACACTTAGATCAAATACGACTAACATCTAGCAAGGCCTAAGCAAGCCACAAATCCTAAGGACACAAAGAAATCACAAGACTTACAACGGTCAAGAAGCATATGGTCCAACTAGTCAAAGGTGATACTATTTTTTTAAAAGCATGGGATTACCTAATCAAGCTTCACTCCCCATCAAGATTCCAACCAAACCAAGCTATTACCCCTCACAAACATCTCTCATCACTCGGTATAGATAAAAACATATGTAAGTAAACACTCAACACCTAAACATGAAGCTTGAAACACATAGGCTTGTACAAGGATCAAATCTTCACCTAAATGGTCTGGACCAACATTAATCAAGAGGGCTTATGGGTAGGCAAGGGCTGGTAGGATATATTTGGGAAAACTGGCTAAAAAGAAAATAAATCCAGAAAAATAAACTCAAAACATAAAAATAACTAAGATGGGTAATTTTGACCCATATCTAACTTATTCTATTTTTTTTTCTTTTTTTTTACTCAACAATTTATTTATATACAACTTGAATAACTCTTTTTTTTGTAACTTTTTTTTTTCTTTTTCTTTTTTTTTTTTTATTATCAATATATCTATTTTTTCAACAACTAAACTAGAACTCAAAACCGGATATAAAAATAAAAGTGGTAAACATGGGTAGACAAACGAAAAGGGAAAAAGCTCAAAGTGGCGACTAAGGGTATATCAAACGGGTCAAAAAAATGAAAAACAAAGAGAAAAGAAAAAGGCTAAGATGTGGGTGATCCTAAATGCCTCTATCACGCTAATGTTAAGCCCAAAACCAAGGTCTAAAAATGTATCATGATGCACAAGTTCTGTAATCAAGCAACATGTAGGTAGCACTCAACAAATGAAAGTGAATATCACAATACTCAAATAGGCTCAAATCCTCACTATCAAGTGCGGGAATGAGATGTCGGTAAAAGCCAAGAGTGGTCTTCCTAAATCAGGTTTGTTCCACTATCATAAGTATCCCAAAAACCATTTTACTTCAAAAACCGACTAGATGGACCTACTTTACTATCGCGCAACTTAAAGAAATCCCGTGCCCCCAAGAAATGCAAACCCACATCGACCTGCCTTCAGCTTACGATTTACAATGGCTAAGGCGTGTCTTCTGTGTGTAATCAATCACCTCGGGACTTGCAAAAACTTTTATCATTTCTTTTTGTATTTTTCAAAATTTTTACTTTTTTTTTTCATCATATATTTTTTTTTCTTTGATTTTTTTTTTTTTTTGAAAATATAAATTTTATTTATATACTCCATCCCCACACTTAAAACGCACATTGTCCCCAATGTGTGTCAAAAGTGGCTAACATAAACATAAATAAGAAAAAGATAAAGGAAAACTGATACTCCCCTGACAAAATGCGATGAGCTGATATGTGGGAGCATCCTAAAAACATGCAATTGCCGACGCGATCAAGCATATCCAAGTAATAACCTGCATGACAACTCAAATGCTCGCAAATCGCGGCAAACACAAACAAACCATTAATAATAATAATATGGCTTGAAAACAATCTCCCCCGAATGGAGATTGAGTACGGGGGAGATGTTTCTACACCACTTTTTTTTCTCTCTTTTTTTATATATATTTTTTTTGTATTTTTTTAATATGAAAATTCAAAATAAAGAAAAGCAAAAATAAAATAGAAATAAGCTCAACTAATATGTACACTCGGGTAAACACCCGAGAACGAACCTCAACGACAAATCAATCAGCGGGGAGGTCAAGGTAGACCGCCTCGACCTTGCGCTCCTCAACCGGGCCACCAACATACAACTTCAGCCTGTGCCCATTCACCTTGAATGCAGCCCCATCTGTCCCCTCAATCTCAATTGTCCCATATGGGAACACCTCTCGAACCGTGAACGGTCCCGACCAACGGGATTTCAATTTCCCGGGAAACAATCTCAAACGGGAGTTATATAAGAGCACCTTATCCCCACACTTGAATTCTTTCACACTCTTCAAGTGTCTATCATGAAGCTCCTTCGTGTGCTCTTTATACCCCCACGAACGCGCGTTACGCCTCGTCGCGCAACTCGTCCAACTCATGAAGCTGAAGAAACCGGTGTTGGCCCGCGCTAGACATGTCCAAATTGACTGTCTTCAAAGCCCAATAAGCGCGGTGCTCCAACTCGACGGTAGATGGCACGCTTTCCCATAGATCAAACGAAATGGAGTAGTACCGATAGGTGTCTTAAACGCGGTACGGAAAGCCCAAAGTGCATCATCTAACTTGTCGGACCAATCTGACCTGTTGTGACCGACAGTTTTCTCCAGAATACGCTTGATACCCCTATTCGAGACCTCCACTTGCCCACTCGTCTGTGGATGATAGGAAGTCGAAAGCCGGTGTGTGACACCATAGCGTTTCAACACCTTCTCCATCTGGGCATTACAAAAGTGGGTGCCTCTATCACTGATCAAGGCTTTGGGGGTACCAAAGGGTACCAAAGCGTGCAAACAACTTCTTCAAAAATCTCACAACAACTCTCGCGTCATTAGTGGGCAAGGCCTGTGCCTCCACCCACTTGGAAACATAATCAACCGCGACAAGAATATACTTGTTCCCTCGTGAAGATGGAAACGGCCCCATAAAATCAATCCCCCATATATCAAAAATCTCAACAACCTGAATGGGGTTCTGGGGCATCTCATCCCTCGATGAGATATTGCCAACCCTCTGGCACGCATCACAACTCCTAACATACTCATGAGCATCCTAAACACCGTCGGCCAATAAAAGCCCGAATCAAACACCTTCTTCGCGGTGTAGGTAGCTCCATGGTGGCCACCAGCTGGTCCCTCATGACAATGCTTGAGGATCTCCCTCGCCTCATCACCATACACACATCTCCTAACCACCTGGTCTGCACCGATGCGAAACAAATACGGATCCTCCCATAAGTAGTGCTTAACATCTGCAAAGAATTTCTTCTTTTGCTGAAATGTCATGCCCTTCACAAGGACATCACTCGATAAATAGTTCGCCAAATCAGCGAACCATGGGAATCCCTCGTCCTGAGCGCTCACAAGCAACAGATACTCGTGAGGGAAGCTGTCACCAATAGCCTCCTCTCTCATCTCCTCACGAGTAGGGTCCTCAAGTCGGGACAAATGATTGCGTATGGTTTATATATATAAATCTTTTAATTTTTCACAATCTGGTTTTAAAAATGGAATCACCAATCTAAACCACACAACACGGCAGTGTACCGGTCGTAGTGTAGTAAAGTCGATAAGACCGAGTATCAATCCGTGGACACTGATTTGCAGCCCTCGATACTAAACCTCTATCGAGTCCTAATCTAGATAAAAGAGCATGATTTTTCGACTGAAAGTAACTAAAACGATAAACAAGCAAACAAATAAAACAAGACAAGAAATAAACAAGCAGTAATGAAGAGAGATGAGGGAGAAAACGCTCACGAAAGAGGAAACAGAAATGGGGAAGATGGTTGCCTAGACTGGGATTCCTAATGATAAAGCTGAAAGCTAACAGGAAACGGATACTCGAATGACTACGGGATCTATGGGTATAACCAACTCGGGAAACACTATAGTATCTAGATCTCCTCTCGGTCTCACTAGAACAGTAAATGAAATCCTAAGCGGTCGTGAAGCTCACCGGGTAAAGAATGGATCACCTCTCGGTCTCACCAAACATACAAGTTTACGCACCCAAAGATTAGATCTCCTCTCGGTCTCACTAATCACCAAATACCTAATGATATCAAGGGGTGAATCTATTCCTAAAGGTAAATGTTTGGGAAAGCGGATAAAAAAGGATACCGGGAAAGAAATTCACTCTCGTGCAATATCTAACCAAATAAACCAATGAATCCTAACAAACCCACAACCTATCTCCTCTCGGTCTCAAGGTAGGTGACAAACCCAAAACAATGTTAAACACGAAATTTCTAGATCCTAAGTCAACAAGTCAACCCATCAAATCATCACACAAAGCAAATGATAAAAATACGCGACTTTTAATTTAAAAACACTAAGTCAGTAAATTATAGCCACATATGGATCTAAAAATATAACATAAACATCATCCGAGTAACAAATCACAACAAAAACCAATAAAGTTTAGATTTTTATCATAAACAAGTGTCAAACAAGATCCAAAACCCAAAGAAAATCAACAATAACAAATATTCATCCCAAGTCTAAGCAACCAACTAAATCTAGCCAACCATAGTAATGAAAGAAATAAAAATAAATCTAAAAGGTTCACAAACAAAAATCATAGCGAGACTAAAAAAATACCAAACCGATAAGCACCGTAGTCATCGCCCCTCTTTGTGACCCTTCACCTTCAAAATATTATTTTCTTCTTTTTTTTTAACTTCTTTCTCGTGTGCTGCAACTTATATTATTATTACTATTATGATATTATGATTTAATATTTATTAGAGTAAATTGCCAAATTCATCCATGAAGTTTGTTCCAAATTGCTAGATCAGTCCAAAATGAGAATTTGTTGCTAAATTAGTCATTAACGTTTTCCTTTTGTTACTAAAACAGTCCAGTCATTTACCTATTTCTTAATTGCTAAATTCGTCCCTAAGGTTTGTTTCAAATTGCTACATCAGTCCAAAATGAGAATTGTTGCTAAACCGGTCACTAACGTTTTTCTTTTATTGCTAAAACTGTCCAAAATGGACTTATAATGAATTATATATGATTAAAACAAGATAAATACATTAAATGTGATTAAAAATATATTTTTCAGAAATAAAAATATATAAAATATTTTTTGGCTATAAACATGATTCTGTAAATTTTTTAGAATTTTTAGAGGCTTGTAAGTATTTAAAATAATTAAAAGGACATTTGATTTTATAAAATATATGTAACATCATAATCACTGCAAAAAATATATTTTCAGAAATAAAAATATGTAAAATATTATTTTGGGTATAAACATGATTCTATAAATTTTTAGGAATTTTTAGAGGCTTGTAAGTATTTAAAATAATTAAAAGGACATTTTATAAAATCAAATGTCCTTTTAATTATTTTAAATACTTACAAGCCTCTAAAATTCCCAAAAAAATTATAGAATCATGTTTATACCCAAAATAATATTTTACATATTTTTATTTCTGAAATATATTTTTAATCATATTTAATGTGTTTATCTTATTTTAATCATATATAATTCATTATAAATCCATTTTGGACTGTTTTAGCAATAAAAGAAAAACGTTAGTGACTGGTTTAGCAACAATTCTCATTTTGGACTGATCTAGCAATTTGAAACAAACCTCAGGGATGAATTTAGCAATTAAGAAATAGGTAAATGAAAATTGGACTGTTTTAGCAACAAAAGGAAAACGTTAATGACTAATTTAGCAATAAATTCTCATTTTGGACTGATCTAGCAATTTGGAACAAACCTCAGGGACGAATTTGGCAATTTACTCTATTTATTATTATTATTACTGTCACAATAGAATGTGACAGTCTCTCGTCCAAGCCCCCCTTTCCAAACGTCACTCTGTCTTTTCTATTTATGAATCTCCAGCCGCCAACAACAGCATGCTTCACGCCCTAACTTCCATAATGGGCCGGCCCTTTTAGTATTTTTTTTCTTTTTCTTTTAGCCCAAATAAATGTTATAGTTAAGATCAAGCCCAAATTAGTGCAACCCATTTACTCTTGGTTATAACTCAATATCCAACTCGTTTAGGTCTTGGCTCAATAGTTCCTACAACACAAAAATTAAATGAGAGTCTATTCCAAATTAAATATTTAATTAGATGACCCATTCAACCATTGAAAATTTAGTGAGTATTAAAATAAACTCACATGCACCGTGTTTAGCTCGTTTACACTTAAAACCTTTAAATGACTAATAGAAACCAATAAATAGTAATATTTAATAAAAACTAACCAAAATATTATTTAAAGTGTAGAGAATATTGATATAAATATATGTATATTTTAGAGCGTATCAATATAGTAAATGAGAGAGCACCAAACCTTCTTTATCAAACTTCACACCTCTAAATTCTCCCACCAAAAACAAAAACGGAGACAACGAGTCACCTTGTCTAAGACCTTTTTGACAATTGAACTCAAAAAGTAGGCGACCCAATGACTAGAACCACCGAGCGATCCGATTGGAGCACTCCCTTAATCCACATACACCATCTATTGGGGAAATGCATTTGCTCCAACATGGATATTAAGAACTTCCAATTAACATTGTCATACGCCTTCTCAAAATCTATCTTTAAAAGAAACGCCTTCTTCGATCTTCTTTTTAACCACACTATGACCTCATTTAAGACTATGGGACCATCCGAAATGTATTTATCTTTAATGAAAGCCAATTGAGACTCCGAAATCACATCACCGATCACGTCGTTTATTCTATTCGCCAACAACTTCACCTTGCATATAGCAAGTCTCGACTCAAAAACCTCCACTACTTTCTTCCAATTCGAGCATCTATTCATATTAGCCCCCACCCTAATACCCAAGTAGTCGAAAGGTAAATCTCCGTGTTTACAACCCATGACCACGGCCGTATTATCCACATCATTATCACAAGTTCCAACCCCATACAAATTAGACTTGTTTATGTTAATCTTCAACCCCGAACACATATGAAAACACTTCAAAGTTCTAGCCATATTTACCACATTAGCTACCGACCATTCCCATAGAATGAGAGCAACATCGGCATATAGTAAATGGGAGAGCACCAAACCTTCTTTGTCAAACATCACACCACTAAATTCTCCCACCAAAAACAAAAACGGAGACAACAAGTCACCTTGTCTAAGACCTTTTTGACAATTGAACTCAAACGTAGGCGACCCAATGACTAGAACCACTGAGCGATCCGATTGGAGCACTCCCTTAATCCACATACACCATCTATTGGGGAAATGCATTTGCTCCAACATGGATATTAAGAACTTCCATTTAACATTTTCATAAGCCATCTCAAAATCTATCTTTAAAAGAAACGCCTTCTTAGATCTTCTTTTTAACCACGCTATGACCTCATTTAAGACTATGGGACCATCCAAAATGTATTTATCTTTAATGAAAGCCAATTGAGACTATGAAATGACATCACCGATCACGTCCTTTATTCTATTCGCCAACAACTTCGAGATCAACTTGCTAATCATTCCAATCAAGTTTATGGGCCGGTAATCCTTCATGGTAATTGGAATTTTGCATTTGGGAACCAAATTAATAAAGGAGGTGCTACATTCCAGGCTAATATAACCCGTATCATAGAACTCGGATAAAATAGCAAACAAATCGTCTTCCAAATCCTCCCAAAAATTCTGCACAAAATGAAAGATAAACTTGTTCGGGCCAGGAGCCTTATCCTTACCACAGTCGAACACCACGCTCTTAATTTCTTCTTTTGAGAAAAGCCGAACCAAATCTTCACGCTTAGAATTAGGAAACCGACTTCAAATTATCAAAAAAAGACTAAACCGATTACTATACTCTTCTCGAAAATGCCCCCAAAAATGTCTCAAAACTTCTCTTTTAACTGTAGACGGCTTTGTATTCCAAACCCCCTCCACATCAATAACCGAAATAGCATTAGACGATCTTCTACCATTTATCACTCTATGAAAAAAAACCGGTATTATCATCTCCCAAGGCTGCCCATTTTACTCGAGCTCTCTGCTTTAAATCTTTACAATGAGCCTCATTGATTTCATCTATTCTTTTTTACACTCCTCCATCACCCAAACGTCCTCCTCATTGAGATCCCTATACTCCAAACATCTTTCCAGTTGGTCCACATCATCTCTACACGAATTGAGCTCCACAGCTTCTTTTTTAGATAAGTCGGCCCACCACCTTCTCAACTCCAAACCCAATGTCTTCAATTTTCGATACAAGATAAGTTGAGCCGAACCATTACCTAACTCTTTAACCAATGTTGCACGCACAATATCAACACACCCTTCTTTATTAGCCCAAGAATTGAACCATCGGAAAGGTTTGTAGCCAAAGTTCTTGTTAACTGTAGACAAGAATAGAGGACAATGATCCGAAAACCCCCTAGGTAAAGCATGTAACGATGCATTCGGCCACGTATCAAAAAAATTAGAGCAAACCAAAACTCTATCGATCTTGCTTTGTTTGTCCCCTCTACCTTTTCCCGCCAAATACGTGAACTTCCTCCCTTACAATGGATATTCAACCAAACCCGAATCATCTATAAACTCATTGAAATCTTTGTCGCTAACCTCATTAAACATTGTGTTTTTTCTTTCTTCCGGATATCTAACCGTTTGAAGTCTCCTAACAAAATCCACATCCCTTCATTAGCATCCATCCTATCTTTCAACCCACGCCACACCCTTCGTTTTGGTACATCAGATTGAGGCCTATAAACGTTTATCATGTTCACTTTCTCACCATGATCCTTCATTCTACCACTCACCATAAGATAATACCGATTTTTATAAACCGCTTCCTTTTCAAAGCAACCCGTATCCCATAATGACACCAAACCTCCTGGTAACCCCGTAGGATCAACCACCTCAAAATCAAAAGTACCTCTGCCCCAAAAACCGATCAAGCGTGTTCCTGTCCAAATCTTTAGTTTTAGTTTCTTGCATCGCTAAAAGGCCACATCATGATCTTTTTTCAAGCCTCTAACCCATTCATCCTTTCCTGACACACCCGTCCCTCTAATATTAATACTTAAACAATTCATGTTTGAACCAATTGTACACCTTCTGTTGAGATTGTTTCACGAATCAACTCTTGAAAATCTTGTAAGTTTGATTCCAACTTTCGGCCTAGAGTAACTGTACTAGCCACATCCACCTCCAAAGGGTCCTTTTCAATAGTAACACCATCCAAAGTTACAAAATTATCTTCATTACCTTTCAATTGTTGCATATCTTCCATAGCTTTATTCAAATCACTTCCCCTTACATTGACGATACCATCAGTAACTTCACCATTTCCCATTCCCATGTTTTCAAACCCACTAAAGTCATTCGGCCCATTATCATTCATCAAACCATTCCCCACAGCCGACCCATCTCCCTTATCCGTATCCATGCTCTCTTCCGGCTCAACTATCCCAAGGATAGAATTAAGCCCAAAGAAATCATCACATCTAGCCCGTTTACTAGCTTTTAGCCTTCTCTTCACTACTACCCACCTTATCCGATCCCAACCCATGCTTTTTGTATTTTTTTTTTTTGCCCTTTTTTCTTTTGTTTGTTTTTTAGCAAGAAAAACAATACATATTATCACAGCCCACATTTCTATCTTTGTCGACACCCTCATTAATCACATTACCCAAATTAGGAGCCTCAAAATTTGAATTATTTTGAAACTAATTACCTACTGAAAATTCCTCCTCATTCAATTCGGTTCCTGATTTTTTGACGTTTCCATCTTTAGCTTCTTTTCCATCGTGATCACGGCGGCACCACCGGTCGCCGTCTTCCTCCTAGTATCATTCACGAATTTCGATAACCAGTCCCCCAGTTCTTCCATCACCCACACCCTATATCTTCTACCTCTCCAACACACAAACCACCTATTCATTGATCCGACCCACTTCTCCCACGAGCACCCCAATATAATCAAAGGAAAGATCACCATCCGTCGGACTATGCTGAGCCCTTTGGATTATCTTCCTAAAAAGTCAACCAATATCATCAATTACCTCGTTACATAAAACGTGAAGTGGAATGCCTTGTATTTTAAGCCATGTAATCCTCTCAAAAGGCAAGGATTGTCCCATCCAAAGCTGAGTTGATGTGAACATATACGTCTTCTCTTTCGTTATCTCCTCTAGACGCATATAATTCTCCCTGGACGCACAAGATATGAGAACCATCAATCCCCCAATGTATTGAACACTTCCTCCATTATCTAGGACCTCTTTCAACAATTCTTTAATAAGTCTTAGTTGCTTAAAATCTTTCACCGAAGCCACTAACGATCTACCTTGTACATCCGTGAAAGCTTTCATATCATCCTTAACATGCACTATCTTCATAGCCTTCTCTTCCATATCATATCCCGCTAACGCCTTCCTAAATGACACCTCCTCTATCCTCTCGGCTCCCCATGGAATCTGCATAGTTCTCTTAGATCCTTCCTCCTCACCCCTCCTTTGATCCTTCATCTCCTCCGCATCATTCGAACTCCCATGCGAAAATTAGTCGAAGCGAAAAAAGGTAAACGAATACTCTTTCCAAAAACACAAGCTTGGCATACATTATTATTAAAATTGTCAAAAGAAACACAACTAGAAGTTTTTAATGAATTTAAAGATTGACGTCTTGGGTGGCCAAGACATTGATGCCAAAGCTGGGAAGAGATAGCGGCAAAAGCAGTAGGTTGTGAAGAAGAGGACCCGAGCACCAGAGAGTAGAGGTCACCGTTGTTGTTGCACCGCAGGAGAGGGGTCCGCGTCTTGAGGTCCTTCACAAGAAACCAAACGGGTCAAACTAGATAGAGACAGAATTGTACCCGTTGTAAACCGACGAACGGAAATAGGTTTTTAATTAATTTTGGGGAGTATAGGACATTTTTAAGGACAAAATGTGGGAATGGTTTAGGTAAATATTTTGTGCCTTGTCCTATAACCGGTATGGTATTACCATTTCCTACAATAAAATTTTGTGGAATGCAAGAATTAGAAAAGGAATTGAAATCTCCTTTCTCGTGGGTCATGGTAGAGGATGCTCCCGTGTCCATGTATTGTATCGGGTCAGGCTGTTGAAGCGACATGTTGTACATGGCTTGCTCGATGTCAGTTGGGCTGTATGCTGCATAGTGGCCCTGTTGCGGACGAGGCCCAAGTAAACCCTGTTGTTGGACTAAAGTGTTTGAAGGGCTGTGGCCACTAGCGGGGGTAAGGGCAAGGGGGTTGGGCCAAATAAAATTCTGTTGGGCCTGTTTTGAAGGATTATTGGGCCACGGAGAATGGGCAGTAAACCAAGGAGCCATCCAAGGTGGGTAATAGGGAAAATTAAAGTTCTGTGAATACATTCCTCTACCCGAACCTGATCTGCCACCCTGCCTCACCGGCCGCCGGCCGCCGGTCCAACCTCAGCCTCCTATTCCATACGAACGGTCGTCCGGCCGTTGTGGGTCAGTGGTGCTCGGCCGGTGGTGGCTTAGAGAGCCGAGCAGGCTGCCTTCGAGGAGAATAAAGCTTGCTCCACCTTCCTTGTCTCGACCTGTATGATTTTGGAACAAGCAACATAAAAAGAGGGCAACCGTTCCTATTGTTGAAGAATCGTTGCAATCCCTTCGTACTGCTCGTTCAAACCCATAGATCAATTGAAGTACCAATCTATCATTATCAACCGGTGCATTAACGTTGGCTAATTGATCGGCTAGGAGCTTCAATTCCTAATAGTAAGCCGACACATTCGGGAAGCCATCCAACCTAGTGTTTGAAAATTTGTGCATGAGGTAGATGGCACGGGAGGCTTTGTTATCCTGAAACAGTTCTCGATTGCTTTCCAGGTGTCATATGCGGTGGCGGTTTTGTCTATTATGGTGCGAAGGAGATCATTGGAGATCGTGCTGTAAAGCCACTTTAGAACAATGGCGTCAAGACGATCCCAATCATCATTGGTGGTAGTAGTGGAGGAGGAGGCAGTGTCTTGAGGTCGAGGGGATAGGTGGTCATGCACCAAAAATGCCTTGCAATGGATTTTGAACAAGGTCGCCAAGATGCATATTAAGATGATTCGATTTCTAGAATAATGGGAACATAGTTTTTAATATTATAGACGGTTATGGCGGGGTGGATCTTGGATTCAAGGGTGATGGAGGGGGTAGTAGGAGCCGATGGTGGTGGGGTAGTCATGATCAAAACAGTAACAGAGGTGGGAAAGGGAAGAGTTTGAAAAAGAAGGATGGTAGTTTGAGGGATGAGGTCGGTGCAAAGAAGCAGCCGACAAAAGACAGAAGGTCTGACAGTCGATGCAGAGAGTATCGACCAAAGAGAAGAAGATGACGGCAGGGGAATTTTAGGGTTTGGTACACTGGACTTGTAATACTATGAAGGATGTAAACCATGCCTTTCTCTATTGATTTTTATCATATTTATAATTACACTAGCTGATTACCCCGGGAAGGTCCCAGGGTTGAAAAATCTAACATGACTTAATAAAAAATGATAAAAGAAGAAAACCTTGTTAAAGCATCATTAAGATACGGACCTTGATCAGTTTTATCTGCTTGTACACATGAATCACCATGCGTCTTCTGATATTCATCCATCACCTAATCAACATGTGCATAACAAATTTATTGTATGAGCAATTAAAGAACATATAAAGCATTTAACTTGTGTTTAACTTAAAATACAATCTATTATATACATGACATGACCTTTCTTAAGACGACATGATAAGTTAACGTTTATACAGCCAGGGCCAGCCACAGAGCACGTTCTATCACGTCAGACGCTGGAAGATTTTGCATGATCGCCTACATGTTATAAAGAGCATATAAAACCATTTAACTAGTATTAAAACCTAAAATACAATCTATTATTATACATAACATGACCGTGAAACAAAGCTCAAGTTTCGTCAAGGCATGGCTAACCAGCAAAGATAACTCGCATATGAGGTGCAAACAACAACAACTAAATCGAAAGAACAAAGAAGACCATATCATTACCTTAAGCGAAATCTAAGTTCAAATCACGGATACCGGCGTATGAGAGAAATTCTGGTTCCGTCAGCTTCCTATAATCACAACATCAACACACCCACAATTAATAAAAAAAAATAAAACCAAATTAAAGTTTATTAATTCAAATAAAAGTCAACATGGAACAACGTACCTAAGCGACTTGATTAAAATCCACAAGAAACAACACGATTGTCAATTAATGATTACCAAACCAAACCCTCTCTAATAAATCCAAATTTTAGAACTCTCGGAAATTGAAAGATAAAGAACAAAGTTGCAAATAGCATTCAACCATTTACAATCAATCAACAAAACAAATAGCAAAAAAAAAATCAAATGCTTAGATTGCTAGATCCGAACAAATAATAAACCTAGGTTAAATAATTCTACAATAATAATAATTTATTATTATTATTATTAAATCCAATGAATAAGTTGTTTTTATAATAAAAAACAATATCATATGAAAAAAATAAAAGATTTTGAAACTTAAAATATATAAAAGAAGCATTGATGAATGAATTATTTATGATTTAAATCTATTTTTTTATAATTCTCACAAGAAATCACGTGACACATTTAAAGGGAGGGGGAGGCCACCAATGAATGTCACGTCATCAAACATCAATTCTTTTATATATATTTATAGATTATAGATTTTAGATTTATAGATTTATAGATTATATCTATAACTTATAACAAAAGAATTGAACTTTAATGATGTGGCATTCAATGAAGGCATTAACCTCTTCTTGAATGTGCCACATGTCATCATGTAGGATTTTTAATTTTTGAGTTTTTTTAATAATCTATATATATTATAATTCTTTTAGAAAAATATAAGAATTTAAAAACAAAATTAAATTTTCTCTCTAATGTTTCCTCCCATAACTTTTAAGCGTTAATATCTTTTATATACGAGATTTTTTAAAGAAAAAAAAATACACCAAATTAACGAGCGTTTTATTATCTTTCCAACGAGTACCATAGTGCTATATAAAAAACGGAGAAAAAAACAACTATTTTTGTAGGTTTTGTTTTCAAATATATTTTACCCTGGCAGAGATTGTTTTTTTTTTATATTTGAACTAGATTTATATCCCGGGAGCGTCCCGGGGTTGAAAAATCTAATATGAAATATCAATTTTAACAATGTATCTCCAATGTTAACGATTAACCTTAAAATAAACATACCTCATTATGCCACGTGGCACATTCAAGAAGAGGTTGAAGCCACCATTGAACGACACGTCACCAACTATCAATTCTTTTATATATATTAATAGATAATAGATATAATAACTTATGGCAGAAATTTGTTTAAAATAAATAATAATAATAATATTATTATTATCTATACTATATTATAAAGCATGAGTGAGGGATTCCTGTAAAATTTAAGTAAATACAAATTATATTGCTCAAAGTACAAACATTTGATACATTCATGTTAGGGTAAATTAGTCTTTTTAGGTGGATTAGAGATTTTATATCTATACTTATACTGTCTTATTAACCATTTAAGAAAGGTAAAAGAGTCATTTGGTCAACATGTCAACATTTTAAGGCGGCACTTGAAGAGTCCACGATCATTGTGCCAGTTACAATCTAGGGTTTTACAACTTTGCACTCCTTGAATGATTTCATCTCCAAAGCTTCCACTCCTTAAATGATATCGTCCATTAATCTGCACGTCTTCATTGATATGCTTTGTAACTGCCCATCATTATCTTTCAATTGACTCAACCATTGAAGATTCAATCCATTAAGAAGTTACCTCGCATTCAATTGGGTAATTCAATGTCATGCCCGTTTCTAATCACCTCCCTTTATAATTGGAGACCAAATTTGGAATTGGTTACAAGAACTCAGTTCAGTTCCAGGTAATTTCTTCTCGTTTCTTACCTATTCCACGCTTTTTGTTTCTTTTCCATTTTTTTATGTTTTCCAATTCTGAGCTGTGACAAAGGGCTGATAGATAGATTAGACTGGTGGGGTTGTAATCGTTGTATTTTTTTGTTTGTGCGTGGGTGAACTTGCATATGTAAATGAATTTGTCGATGTGCAACACAACTAACTATCTGGTCGATGCTCAGTATACAATTTGTTGGTTTGCGCTTTTCTATTTTCAGGCTTTGATAATTGTATGTAATTTCAAGTTAGTTAGGGTTTTGTTTTCCTTTTGATTAGGGCCCAATACTTGATTTGCTATAGATGTTTGCTTATTATGTTTAAGCTTAATTTTTAGTTTGTTTGCTCTAATTCGGATGATGTTTGTCCTCTGCAGGAAATTTACTTTAGACAGTCAGCAAAAACTATGTTATCTTATGGTTAGCTTATCCATCAATATGCTTAACGACATGCCAATTGACATCAGGCTAGGCCTAGATAGGAAATTTAGGCTTCACTGTACTATGAAGGTATGTCAAGGATTCATAACAATTTGGCTTTTGAATGTTCTTCACACAAAAGATGTGCTATTGTGCTACCACAATCTGTCCAATACTAAATGTTATTCATGCTATTTTTCAATTGATTTTCTATCACAAAAGTATAAGTGGTAACTTATTCGATCCTATGATAAAAGGAACTTCATATTAATATGTGAATTTGTTTTACTTATACTCTCACTGGCTTTTCATTTTTTTCTTCTAAGGGTCGCTTCTGTGTTTTCATCAACTATCGTTATTGTCCTCCAACTGACTGCATAGGTATATGCTCTTAAGTGTTATAGAAGTTCATTTACCTCCAGCAGATCAGTGTCGGCTAGGGCCAATAACCGGCTGGAGTGAACCGTAAAAGATATCTGACAAAGGAAATGGGGTTCACTTGAACCGCTTAATAGAAATTACCATCGGACATGTTCAATACATCTTTTACGCTACCATCATCTCTTTGTTATTTTACTCCAAATGTTATAGGCCATCATTGTTTGTATACGATTAACTAATTAGTCAACATATATTTGTCTAGATTTGTGTTGATGTGTTGTTGAAAATTAGTGTAGATGAGTATGAGGTCTAGCCATAGTTGGTAGTGAGTAAAGGCTTTATTGTTGGTTTGTTATAGTGGTTGAGTGATAGTTTGGTTTATAGGATTTGGTTGGTGATGATCTGATGTTGTAGTTAGGCTGAGTTGTCTTTTGACTTGAAACTACTAACAAAACTTTAATTTTGCCGCAAATAAGCATCCAATGAGTTGTATTTTTTACTTTATGTTTTTATTTCGAGCATTCCCGAACAGTCCCGCCGTAGCCTTAAAACTACCAATTTTTGAGGCTTGTAGTCAATAGGGGATTTGTTGTTTCGGTGCCTTTTTTATTAACTATTTATGTCGTCAATGAAAACGACATAGGATCCAATCGTCCGTGAGCGCATTTTCTTGATAGTTGTTTTGACATCAAAGTATATATTTGCATTTGTATGATTGGCATGTTAGTCTTTCTGCTGCTTCATAGCATTTATTTTTTCTTATATATCTTTTCATGGGTTAATATTTTTTGCTTGCAGCATATGAGATTCAGTGGAAAAGAAAATTTAATGGCACTCTAGGCCCTTGACCACCAGTGCACAATATATCATTTCACCTCTAGGCCCTTGACCACCAGTGCACCATATATCATTTCCGCACCATATATCATTTCTTTTCAGTTAAATGTATAGTTGAAACTAAATTTCTTTATATTTGTTAGTTATTTGTCTTCCAAATATACACATTAAATCTCCATGCCTTGGAAAAAACATGCAGTTTGATTCCATGGTTATTCTGTTTTGCTTCTAATGGAGATAACGTGATGTCATCTTTTAACTTTGGAGCATTAGCTTTAGTTCCTTTGAAAAAGGAGGGGAGGTTTACCATTAACATATGTGCTTTACACTTATGACATAGATAGAGCATGCTA
>JAUTDX010005407.1:0-24173 GCA_030844895.1 Ambrosia x helenae | reverse complement strand
GATGTGAAGAAGGTGATGATTGTTGTTGAAGAAGATGATTTGCAGGTATATTATTATTATTATTATTATTATTATTATTATATTATTATTATTATTATTATTATGTTCAAGATCTGACTTTCTTTGTGGTGGTTTAGGAGGTGGTGTGGCTCAGGGGTGGTGGCTCAGACGGTAAGTTTTTTTAATTGTTATTATTATTAATAATATAGTGTAAGAAACCCTAGGTTTTTCGTTATTATTTTCTGTTGTTTTGTGATTGTTTTGAGTATGATATTTGCTGATAAATAAATTTGTTAAATGGTGTTCCTTTTGACAAAGTATGACATATGTTTGTCTGGATTTTTGTTGTGTTTTTTAATGTTTTTGGTCGTACTTAATTTCGATTAAACCTGCGTTTTTTTATAGAATTTTTTGTATATGGTGTCGTTTTTTGCTGGTTATATGTTAGAAGTTTTACCAAAAAGGCATAGATATTAGAAAATTTACGTTGTGTACATTAGGAAATACTGATGTGCTTGTGGAAAAAATAGAGTTGAATCTCTTATTTACATTGGCGTAAAAATATTTCATCGCTTTGTTAAATCTATTTTGTGGTTTTACCTTTTCATCGGTAAATGTTTGGGTTTTTTGGTTTGTAGAATCTTTGTTTGAGTGAGGCCAGTTTTGGCACCAGGGAGGAACGTTTTGGCACCTGTGTTCTTCGTTTGGCGCAACGAATGACAGGAGATTAAAGAAGGTTAGTATTACATAAGTTAGTTTAAAGAAGTATGTTTATTTTTTACAAATTTTGCTAACCCCCCGTTTTGAATTGTTATATTGGTATCGAAAACTTACACTGGTGTCGAAAACATTTTTTGCCCCGTTTGAATTCTTACATTGGTATTGAAGGTTATTGATGTTTTTTGGATCTTTTTGGTATGTATGTGATATAGATAGTACTAGCGTGATGAAATCAAATCTTGTTTGGTTAAGCATTTTAATAGAAATCTTCTTATATATAGTGGCAAACGATTTTAGAATATTTTACATTGGTGTAAGGGAATATTACATGTATTACATTGAATATGTATTACACTTATTTTTTGTAGGTTTTTGTAGTGTTTTATTTTTTTGGACACATGTAAATACTTTTGTTACACTTATGTAAATCGGGTGTTAGTCGTTTGTGCATAGTTACTTTTGTTACGCATATTGTGTAGAGATGGATCCTCACACATGAAGACAATCCAAGGCCAATATGTTTTTGAAGACCTAGTTAGATGTAGTTTCTGTATATTTTAGTGGATTAGCAACTTGGTTATGTTTCCCTTTTTGTTGGTGTAACTATATTACATTGATGTATGTTGTTATTTTTCATGCAAGTTTGTTGTTTACATTGGTGTAAGGGAATATTACATATATTACATTGATGTAAATAATTTTCATATATGGGTTTTACACTGATGTAAATAATTTAGATATATGGGGTTTCCTAAATAATGATGCACAGATTTGATTTTTTAATATGTATTATTTTTGTTTTTAAAAAATAAATGAATTAAAAAGTAAAATAAAGTTTAAAAAAAAATATGATACTTAAATAATTTGAATAAAAAAATTAATATGATATTATATTATTTTATTCTCTCTCATAGTATATTTTACCTAAATACCCTTATCTACTTTATTTTATTAAAAAATACAAATAAAAAGTGAAGCCACATGTCAAGACAAAAATGTCTTATCATTTGATCTCAACCATTGGACCATCAAGATCAATTGCTCAAAAGGGTTCCTATGGTTTCTCGCAACTCATACGAGTTTTCAAAGTATCCTAACCCTATATATATATATATATATATATATATATACTATATTAATATGCATATAGGAAGGGCATGAATGGTCATTTACCACTTTTCTTAAAAGGTACAAGACTAGAAAGCATGTTGTACAAACTTTTAAAGCACCATTGTTGAAGACTTCTTAAAACAAACAATGAGCCAAAGAAAGCACAAGCGGGCGGCAAAACCCTAAATCATCACATTTCAAATTTCAAACAACATTGTCTATCGCGCTCTCCCTCTCTCTCTCCAATTCCTTTCTAGATCTGCTCCCCCTTTCTGTCTCTATTCACATTCAAAGCAAGAAAAAAGGACATCACTATGTTTTCTTCTGACGCCATGGCGATAATGCTTTTCTACTACTTGGTCGACACCGCCATTTTATGTTCCATCGAGTGTTGGAAAGACGACGTCTAGACAAAGATTGTTAACAAGTACAAGGGGTTCAGGAAGAAACGTTCATAAATGTATGCCTATATTTTAATTTTGTTTGTTGTAAGTGTATCTCTATGCTATTTTCGTTAATTTCCATCTAAATTTTCGTTAATAGTTTCCAAATTGATGTGAAAAGTATGATTCAACTTAATTTTGGTTATATCAGGTACCTAGAGGTCTTAAAATGGGTATAGACAGGATCGATACAAGAATGATTCAACTGATAATAGGGCTTTGGTGTCATGTCGTTGTTGTAGTTAACTTCGAGGCTATTGCAAAGGCAAAATCTATTGTTCTTGATATTCAAGCCTAAAGGTATTACATTACATAATCTGATTATCGTATTTGCCAATGGTTTCATGTTGTTTTTGTTATTATCAAACAATCCTATTTTATGACCTGAAACTTGTGTGTATGAAAGTCATATGATAACTGTGTTATGTGTTTCACATGGAACCGTTGCTCCAGATAATGAAATATTTTGTCAACGTGAGCCGATTAAGAGATTATGAGAATAGAGTGGATGAGGTGGGCTATGGCGATTTTAATGGCACAGATTCGTGTATTGGTGGAACTACCATTAAGACGCTTACAACTTTTCGTGTCAATCGGAGTCAAACCCCTAAAGAAATCTTGCTCTATGGACCTCCTGGTTTAGGAAAGACATTGATAGCCAGAGCTATTGCTAATGAAACAGGAGCTTTCTTTTTCTTAATTAACGGTCCATAAATCGCCCAACAGCATTGATCCTGCTCTTAGATGGTTTGGTTGGTTTGATAGGGAAATTTATATTATTGGTGTCTTAGATGAAGTTGGTCGTCTTGATGTTCTTCGTATCCATACAAAGAATATGAAGCTTTCTGATGATGTAATATGATTTATGGTTATAAACCATATTCATCAAGTTGATTGATCACTAACAAGATATTATACATTTTTTGTAGGTTGATATGGCAAAGATGTCTAAAGAAACACATGGTTATGTTGGCGCTGATTTGGCTGCTCTTTGCACTGAAGCTGAACTTCAATGCATTAGAGAAAACATGGATGTTACTGACTTGGAAGATGAATCTTTTCATGCTGAGATACTCAAATCCATGGCAATCCCCAATGAACATTTCTCTACTTCTCTTATAACTAGCAATCCATCTGCTATGCATGAAATATATTTTTTTATATTTACTAACATCATTTTCCGCTATTCATCTTTTTTTGGGTTGGATAATAGGTCGTTGAGGTTCCGAATTTCAGTTGGGAGGATATGGAGCTCTAGCCGTGGTAACTTTTGATAATGGCGCCGCTACTCCAGTGGTTCCATTTTGGTTGCTGTTTATCTAGGCTTCGTTTTATTTCGTGACCAAACAAAATTTTAACCTAGGTATGGCACCTCTCATCTATTTCTTTTTTTTTTTTCATTATCTTCCCTAGATAATATATCAGAGGGTGTACCACCAATGGGGTCGATATGGTTATGTTCTATACGTAATGGGTCAAACATATGTTGTCTTTCCATCCCTGTCTATCCAAACAACTGCAATGCTTATAACTGATTTGTATGTTACCTAAGGTCCAAAATCAACAAAAATGGCGATTCTAAGAAGAATTGTACATTTGGAGCTTGAAGAACATAGCACAAAGGTCCTATGCGAGATTGGTCTGATTCCTCCCTTACATGAAATGGGATATTCTGATCTCAATCGGGGCTTGTGAAGACTGATGTTCTTACAGCAGGCGGTATTTCTCTTGTTTTTCAATCTTCTTGATCACACCGATAGTGAAAAGCGGGTCAGTTACAGCCAAGGCAAGAGTCGTTGCTCTTAACGGTCATCTATCCATGCGTCACTCCAAATTCACAATGACATCATTAATGGGTCATAGTGTCATACGTAGATATCTGCATTTTGAAATAGAATCACTAATTTTATAATTTAATTGATGTGAATTTGTGCAATGTTATGTAGTTGTAGCTGATTGTAATGATGATAAAACTGAATTGCTGTTGTCAGAGGTTAAGGGTAAAGATATCAGTGAACTAATTGCATCAGGAAGAAAGAAGTTAGCTTCAGTTCCATCTGGTGGTGCTATTGTTGCAGTTAGCGATTGCTGCAGTAGCTGGTAGTGATGAGTGCAGCCGCCAATGTTGCTGAGTCAAAGAAAGAAGAAGAGGTTGAGGAGAAAGAAGAGTCAAATGGCGAAGACTCTTCTTACAAAATCTTTGGTATTCGATTGTTTATTTGATGATGTTCATTAACTTATGATTGTTGCACACATAAATTGGTTAAACTCTTTTGCAGGACATGGGATTCAATTAGTTTGACTGAGGATAATGGAATCAAGCATTTTCCTTAATCATATGTATTATTTTTTTTGGTAGTTATTTTCTTATTATTATGCCTTAATGTTGATTTTTTAAAAAGATTATGCAATGTTTTTTAATGGCTTTTAAATTATGTAATTATATTGAAATTCTTCTTGCTAGGTTTATCATAATCACCATGGGATGTTTTGTGTATTTGTTATTGTGACAATGTATTAGGATGACACCCAAGTATTTTAACATTTTTCATCAAGATCACCCAATTGATTGTGTTTTACGCCGCTTATCTAAAAAGGGCTTTTTCTATTTCACAATTATGTGAGGAATATTCTTTATTTTGCATAATATATATTATACTTTGCTGTTGATGAAATATAACGAAAGATTTGAAAGGTTATCTGAATTTAGAACGAGGTGAAATGTGTCTAGGGCCACTTACACCACTTCCTCAAAATTACAACTAATCAGTCATACACTATACATAACATATGGATAAAAAGAGTTAGAATTAAATAAACTAAACTCGATATTATAGAAGTTATTAAAAACTGTGGATTGAGTATATTTATTTAGTTTTCCTTCACAAGGCTTGCTATTTACTTATTTGTTTAATTTTCAAGTTCCTGTGTAAACATAGTTCTTACTATAAACATAAGTGTCAAAAAAAATATTTTAAGCTTACATACGGAAATCAATGATTTACGTAAATACACATCTAAAATATTCAAAATGTTTATAAGCCCATTCAACCAGTCATGTCAAGTGCTTTTGAATCGTATTCATATCGAATATTATATATACCGGTCAAACATAATTACGCTTTAACTGACCGTAAGCCATATATAGACCACACCTATGATACGAATAAGAAAACTAACGAAAGTACTTTACAATATATCACAAGAGAAATGATAAACTAATTAAAAGCGAGTATCACGTTGTAAGTTATTGCCGCCGCATCGCGCGGGTTTCCTGCTAGTATATATATATATATATATGAAAACTATTGAGATGACATGGCACTCATTGGGGCAATCCCTCCCCCTTGAATGTGTCATGTGGCACCATGAGAGATTTTTAAATCCTTTTAGTTTTTTAATAAATTGCTTCATCAATCAGCAGATGGCCGTTTGTTTCAAGTATGAAATATTTAGGTTTTGATATTTTCTCCTCATCGCCGCCATCGTTGTTGCCTGCTTTACTTCCTGTTGAAAATGTTTAATTTTATCAATCTTTTTTATTTATTTTTTGCGTTTAGGATTTGGGTTTTTTGGTTTGAAGATAAATTTGTTTGCTTTTTGGTTGTTTGTTGTGTTTTATTTATTGGATTTAACCTACGTGATTTTATGTATTATCTTTATATTAATAGAGTTTGTGATTGAACATTAATATCATTTTTGCAAAAAAAAAAGGATAATGTTTTTGTTCATTCAACAAGTTGACTGATGAATGGTGAGTTTTGATTTATTTTTTATTTTATTTTTTTTTTATTTTTTATTTTCTTTCATTTTAGTTTTGAGTTATTGATGACCTAATGAAATAAAGATCGTGTTTTTGGTGCTTACGGTGTGATACCGACCGTTCTAGGAACAAAACCGGAATCACTTAAGGGCCATTCATGTATTCTTTTGAATGACAATAGAATCTTGATCAACAAAAAGAATTCCAAATCTAATGTATCTGTTTGTTTTCTTAAGTTGGTTGTTTCTCAATATTCAGAACTTATCAAGAATTGTGTGATAAATATGGTATAAGTAATTTATTTGGTGATGTTGTTGTACTGAAACTGATAAAATGTTATTGTTTTAGTTATTTAAGTGAATATGGCGGTGAATCCACAGAATGTTGAGATGGAAGCAATGAAGTTCTTGCATAAGCTTATTTAGGAGTCCACTGATGAGCATATAAAATTGGCTACAAAGTTACATGTGGTATATTTTATTTGATGATTATTCTATTTGAATCACTGATGAAATGAAAATAAAAGTGTAATATGTGTTAGGACTTTGTTAATTAAGGTTGACGATGAATGGTAATATGTGATAGAATCTATTTGATCAATGAGGGAGAGGGAGCTTATATGTGTCTAGCATTTGGAGGTCTTGATATTACCCTCGTGGTCTACGAGTTTATGGAAACTGAAATGAAGAGGTTTTGGACGAGTGAAGAAGTTGATGAAGATAAGGGGTTGGATGTGAAAGAAGAAGGTGAGAATGATGAAGATGATGACGAAAAGAGCACGACACCTACAATGGCAGGTGATGATGGTGGTATTGTTACATTAAACAGAAGAAATAATAGGTTTCAACATCAACATTAACCCAATTTCAAGATCAATTGACCCACAATGATGTGGTCAAAAAAGGTGTAGACCGACTGAAGAAAAAGAGAGGAAAAAACTTTGGGAACGACAACGGAGAGCGATTACTACAAAGATCTTGGCAGGCCTTAGAAGACACGAGAACTACAATCTTAGGGTTAGAGCAGATATTAATGATGTGATTGCAGCCCTGGCTAGGGAAGCTGGTTGGGTTGTTCTTCCTGATGGAACCACATTTCCTTCAAGATCGCAGGTATTATGTGTTTATGCTCTAGATAAACCTACGTATTCTCTATAAACTCAACTATTTTATGTCATAAAGTATTGATGCTTGTGGCGCTTTTCTTATCAAGAAGTATATTCTTATCCACATGGAGCACATAATAGTCATGCCTTGCTGGCAATCGTTTCAAAGTATTTGTAAACATGACTAACCGTTTTTGAAATCTGTTGATGTTTCATTTTTTTTTTTTGAAATCTGAGTTGAAATTCATTGTTTGTTTGTTTTTCTGCAAAGTTTGTTTACGGGATCTATACATTCATTCTTGTTATGTTTCTTTATGTTTGTTTTAATAATAATACCAAAAGAGGAAGGAATTACTGAATGAATACAATCTAAACTTGATAAGATTCATGTTAATATGTTAACTTAATGTCAGTTTAATGCCCCTTAACATGGGAAGAGAGTGTTGTATAATGAAAGTTAAAATGTCGCGTCACTATTAACACCCTTGATGTGAAAGTACATCCCATGGCCTTAAGTGGTGGTGGAAAAAATGCCAGTGTCAGTCTAACCAATTCCAAATTTATTGAAACTAGTTCTATGATAATCAATGATGTCATTAAGAACTTTGAACTTAAATTCCATTTATCAAGTATGATATGAAGTTTAACAGTTTCATCTTTAACATTACTCAGTTCTTCGGTAAATTCTTTTATTAAAACATTTTCTGCATATGTTACATCTTTTAAAAGCATTAATTTCTTCTAGAGTT
The DNA here is from genome assembly GCA_030844895.1 of Ambrosia x helenae. Lineage (NCBI taxonomy): Eukaryota > Viridiplantae > Streptophyta > Magnoliopsida > Asterales > Asteraceae > Ambrosia > Ambrosia x helenae. The sequence goes on along the minus strand of JAUTDX010005407.1, from coordinate 16,283 downwards.
GTATCAGGTTTCTTTTTATGTAAGCTCATTCTTTTTCATTTCATTTCATTCTTGATTCTCTAAATTTCCCCCTTTTAATTTATATAAAACTAGTTATATAACGATAATGGACGACTTGTTAATGCATTCAGGGGACCAAAGTTTTTCCCGTGCGACGTGCCTCAGCTGGAATGCCCGAAGCAGTGACCTTGTAGTTGTTTTCCTTGAACAAACAAGTTGCTTCCTTAGAAATGCATTCATTCTACTTTGTCTTTTCATCACCATCATCATCACTTCCCGTCTTTAGGTATTTTATATTGTTGAAACTCTTTGTATATCTCCATTGAAATAACCAATTTAAGTGTATCAAATGCACGGTGATATATTCATCAGTGAGATTTTATTTCTTTACAATTGTCCATCCAAATCCACAATTCTTAACAACACAATAATCATCATTTTCACACAATTTAATACTGAAGAAAAGATGGAAGACACCAACTCACTTTGAAATTCTAGAGTAGACTCGGCCGGGACTAGAATAAAAATAAGGACCCAATTTGAAGTTGTAATAACTTTTTGATCCAAACAATTTTTCACTAGGCCCAAAATACATTTCATTACTTTTGATACCCAGCCCTATATCATATGTTAACATTTAATTAAAATCTCAGCCCAATCAATATGAATAATCCCCCCATATAGTCAATTTTTAAAACCCCCCATACATTATTGACCAGCACATGTAGGTCCAATGTGTTCGATATAAATGCAGCCCAATATTATTTCACTAAAAACACTCACCTGATCCATCAGTTTTCAGCCCAACATAATTCTTTTACTACAACTAGTTGTATAGAAAAGCAGGCGGCAGCAAATTTTCCACGCAATGCGAAGGTGATTTAGTTGGTATCATTTTGGTTCATGACACGTAGAAAATTAATTCTATGGATATAATCTCCAGTCGTTATCGCAAACCCAGGAACAAAAGGGTAAAAATAAAGACGAAAGTAAAAATAAGTAAAAAAACAATCGAGTAACTAAAACTTAAAATCCGTTATAAACAAACTAAAACTTAAAATCATACATAAAGTGTGAGGTTCGATGTGGAATGAGAATTGTTAATTTAACATGTTAAATATTTATTTTCATATATGTTTTCTTGGAGCTTTTGCATATAAAATCATGTGAAAGTCATTAAAATAAAAAATAATAATTTTTGGTAGAATTTGTTTTACGTTTGTTAGGCTTTTTTTTATCGAAAAATGACTTCTCCACGTGTTTGTATGCAAAATCTCTGAAAATTTCTCTAAAGATGATCTTTTTTTTTAATTTAAAATAATTCTTCTATTTTTTATTTAACAAGTTAAACTAGTGGTTCTCCGATTCCCCAGTTTATTAAATTTTCCATTAAACTCGCCCTATATATAAATTCAAATGTGTATAAAATTATAAATTAATAAAATGTTACAATAGCTAAGAATGAAAAAATATGTGTGTGGATTGTAGTAGAAAATAGGGAGCTAAATAATACAAATAATAATTATTTTTGCAAGAGTATACACCCTAGCCTTTTGTTATATTTAAATTATTTTGATACGCATTTAACTTGAATAACTTAAAATAATACAAATCATTGTTGTCAATAAAAAGGCAGAAGAAAAAAATAGAAAATTAAAAATAAACAATAAAATATTAGAATAACTAGATTATAAAAAAATAGTTATCAATAAAAAGGCAGAAGAAAAAAAATAGAAAGTTAAAAATAAACAATAAAATATTAGAATAACTAGATTATATCCCGAAAGCTTTCCAGGATATATAATTCTAAATTGATATGATAAAATATGTGTTCTGATGTAACATAAAAATTAATGTACTATAATATGAAAAAACCACGATTTTCATTATATGAATAAGAATGAAAATGTATATTAAAAAGAAAATGTATGTTTGGATGAGGAGTAGAGCTAGAAACAACAATTGCAGGGCGTGATTAAGGCGGTAGTCTTGAAGGTGTGACTTTTACTTTGGAAATTAATGAGTGGTTTTAACCTATTATGCTTTTAATGAAAATAGAATTCCTAGTTTGAACATGATTAGTGACTTGCCTAGACATGATTAACGAATTACCTGAACATATTGTATCCCATGGTAGATGCTAAAGTGATTGCCTATACTACCCGCTTTCATGAGCTCTCTCGACTAGTTCCTCATATGGTCACGCCGGAATACAAGAGAGTTGAGCGGTACATCTGGGGTTTATCTCCTAAGATTCGAAGCATGGTTACTGTGTCTGCACCTACCACTATCCAAGCTGTTGTTACTCTAGTTCACAGTCTGACTGACGATGCTGTTCGTATGGGTTCTTTGAGTCAGAAGGTTGTAGATGCGGGAGAGAGTTCTGGAGGCAAGCGTAAGCGATCTGGCTCCAAGAAGGGTAGGAACTCGTCCCACAAGCAACAGGGAACTGTGAAAGTTTTTTGCTGCCACTACTGCTGCTGAGGAGCCCAAACGCAAATACAATGGACCCCATCCGTACTACAGCAAATGCCACTATCACCATGTTGGCACCTGTGAAAGCCACCTGTGCAAAAACCGCAATCGTCGAGGTCACCAAACCGCTAACTGCAAGACTAAGGCTACCAACACTCCACCTGCCAAGAACGAGTGTTTTGAATGTGGCACAACGCGACATTTCCGCAATGACTGCCCCAAACTCAAGAATTAAGCTCGCGGTCGAGCGTTCGTTCTGGGAGCTGACGTAGCACGTGAAGATCCTAACGTAGTTACCGGTACGTTTCTCCTTAACAACCATTTTGCATCAGTCCTGTTTGACTCAGGCGCCGATTTTTGCTTTGTGTCAACCGACTTTAAGAATTCTCTTGGGTTAAACTCAACTAGGTTGGACACCCATTTCAACATAGAGTTGGCCAATGGGAAGTTGATTTCGTCTGATGAAGTTGTTAGGGATTGTGTTCTGGAACTCGGTGGTCGTACCTTTCGCATTGATTTGCTACCTATTCAGTTAGGTAGTTTTGATGTTGTTATTGGCATGGATTGGTTATCCAAGCGTCGTGCCGAGATTGTCTGTCACGAGAAGTTGGTTCGTATTCCCTTGCCCGATGGTGACAGCCTATCGATTCGAGGAGACCGAGGTGGAACGACTCTTCGGGTCATATCTTGCATTACGGCGCAGAAGTGTTTATGGAAGGATTGTGTCGCTTTCCTGGCACACGTTGTTGAACAGAAGGCCAAATATCGGAAACTTGTGGACATACCAGTCGTACGAGAATATCCTGAAGTCTTTCCAGAAGACTTACCCGGACTTCCCCCTCCACGGCAAGTCGAGTTTCGTATTGATCTAGTCCCAGGAGCTGCCCCTGTAGCCCGCACTCCATATCGTCTAGCGCCATCCGAAATGCAAGAGTTGTCTAATCAATTGCAAGAATTGATAGACAAAGGATTCATTTGTCCTAGTTTCTCTCCTTGGGGAGCACCGGTCCTGTTCGTGAAGAAGAAAGACGGAAGTTTCCGGATGTGCATTGATTACCTAGAGTTGAACAAGCTGACCATCAAGAACAAGTATCCATTACCAAGAATTGATGATCTGTTAGACCAGTTGCAGGGTTCCAGCTACTACTCGAAGAGCGATCTGCGTTCGGGATATCATCAGTTGCGGATTCAGGAAGATGACATTCCGAAGACTGCATTCTGAACCCGTTATGGGCATTACGAATTTCTAGATGCTTGGTTGTGAGTTGTAGGTTCGAGTGAGCGTGGATAGTAGTGTGGTTGACGGTATGAGGGTTCTAATATTTCAGGTTGGGTTTGCGATTTCTGTGAGGCCGAGAGGTAGATGAGGAAGAAGTGGTATGTGATGCGGGAGTAGTGGTTGAAGAGAGCAGTGGTTGGGAAGTAGCCGAAGTAATATTGGGATCGGAAGTGGATGAAGGTTTGTTTTGGGATGTAGTTACATTATGAACATGTGTGGGTGAGGGTTGTGTTTCGGCTATAGGAGTAGGATCGGGTTGGGCGTTGGAGTGGATTGGTGAGTTAGATGGTGATGAAGGAGATTGAGTAGGAGGAGATGGGCTAGGAGTGGGCGTAGAATGTGAGGAGGTTGGTGCTTGGGAGTGGTTTGAGTGGAGACGCCGAGAGGGTTGGTGAGGAAAGGTGATGAACCGGGTTCATTGCTTGAGTTAGCATTTGTAAATGAAGTTTGTGTAGGAGGAAAAGTAGTGCTAGAAGTAAAGTGGGAAGAATTTTGTGTAGTTTTCAAAACAGAAGGAAGGAAAGTTGTAGGAGTTGGTAGAGGGGTTTGTTTATTAAGGTGAGTGTTGAACGAAAAAATATGATCCACAAACTCCACATGGCGTGAGTGGTATAGTCATTGAGCAGATGGGTCAAAGCACTTATTAGCGGATTTTGAGGGTGAGTAACCAAGAAAGATGCATTTAGAGGAGCGAAGATGAAGTTTAGATTTGGCATAGGGACGGAGCCTTGGGAAACACAAACAACCAAAGGGTTTGATTTTTGTATAGATGGGTGTGGTTTTGTATAATTTTTCATAAGACGACAAGAAATTTAGGATTTTTGTGGGCAGACGATTTATGAGATAAACTGCGGTTTGAAAGGCATGAGACAAAAAAGTGAGTGATAGATGAGCATGAAAAAGGAGGGAGAGCCCGGATTCAACGATATGTCGGTGTCGTCATTCCGCAACTCCGTTTTGCTCTGGGGTGTGAGGAGGGGTTGTAACACCCGTAATTTTTGTGTGTCGAAGTACCTTGTTGTATAGTTTGTACACTTTAAGAAACCATGTTATGAATGTGAGTGGCCATTTGATCATCCTCAAAAGTTCAATTAAGGAACCTTTAGGACCAAGTTACCATTTGGGGGAAACTAAAAGAGGGTCTTATGTAAAAAAATTAAAGGCCACACCCTTATATAATGCACCTCAACAACCTTACCTCTTCGTAATTTTTCCTCCTCCTGCGGAATCGTACTACCTATATTATTTTTTTTACTTCGTTCACTGACAGCAAGGAGACAAACTGCCTTCACTTTCTTCTATCTTCTTTGTGGAGAAGCATCTTAATAAAACAATAGTATTCTCATGTCCCTTGTCTACGTATGTTTCATCAGGAGTTAATATATCAAGTTTCCATATGATTATTGTTGAGAAGTATAGATATAATATAATATAATTGAATTGTCACACTTTTATTTTAGTTGGGTTTGATAACTTTGTTATTTTGTTTTATTATTGGACTTTCATATTTCTTTAAGTATTGGATTGGCAGGAATATTATTGGGCTCATTTGTGGCTAAGTGTCCAGTCAATATAAAGTCCAATGTTGAGTTAAGATGAGTTGGTGAGAAAAATTAATCCAACCGCTGAGACTGAACCTGAGAAGTTTGTTAGATCGAATCTTCTGGAGCATGCTATAAAACAGTGTTGATGACTTTTCAATTTCGGTATGGGTTTATTTGTTGAAAAGTAAAAGTGAAGTGTTTGAAAATTTGGTCAATTTCTATGAAATGGTAAAAAAAACTCAATTTGTTAATAAACTAATGACTGAGTTTTGTAATAAGAAAGGTATACTTCATCAAACATCATGTGTTTACACTCCACAACAAAATGGAGTTGTGGAGAGGAAACACAGACATCTTTTAAACATAGCTAGGGCATTACTATTCCAAAGCAGTGTTCCTCTTAGGTTTTGGTCTGATTGCATTCTTACTGCTGCTTATCTTATTAACAGGATACCTTCTTCTGTTTTGTCTGGTAAGAGTCCTTATGAAATGATTCATGGGTTCCCCCTCCCCATACTTAGTCACTTAAGAAATTTTGGTTGTTTGTGCTTTAAAACTATTTTAAATGAGTCTGATAAATTGTGCAGTAGGGCTAATAAAAGTGTGTTAATTGATTACTCCTTTCTTAAAAAAGGTTATAAGATTTTTTGTTTAGAAACTAAACAGGTAGAGTTTTCAAGAGATATAAAGTTTTATGAAAACATTTACCCTTTCAAAACTGAATTTAAAGAAAATACTTTCAAAATCCGAATCACTTAAACTTTTTTGATAATTTTGATACTGAAATTTCATTAAGTGACAATGGTAACAATAATAGCATAAGTCTTCCCAATGATGAAGGGGGAACTGATAGTTCTCATGACTCTTCTCCTAGGGTCAGTTAGATGACTCTCCCAAGGCTGCCAGAGAGGTAGATCACAGTTGTGATCAGCCACCTCTTAGTATAGTAGGTAGAGGGACTAACCCTTCAGAAGTTGAAGAGTCACATGATGAGACTACAACTCTTGAGGGAAATAGGATGACTAATCTTAGACATTCTAGTAGAGAGTCTGTGTTACCTAAAAGGTTTAATGATTATGTTTTAGAAGGGAAGGTAAAGTATGGTTTAGAAAAGGTTATCAACTACTCAAATCTTTCTTGTGAAAACTTATGTTTTATGTTTATTGTTAATAAGATAGTTGAACCTACATCTTACTATGAAGCTTCAAAAATTCCAAAGTGGATAGAAGTTATGAATAGTGAGATGGAAGCCCTGTATAGAAATAATACATGGGTCATTACTGATTTACCACCCAATAGGAAGGCTATTGGATGTAAATGGGTATATAAGGTTAAATATAAGTCTAGTGGTAAGGTTGAAAGGTTTAAAGCTAGGTTAGTAGCTAAAGGATACAACCAAAGGGAAGGTATTGATTTTGGATAAACCTTTTCTCCAGTAGTACAATGGTCACAGTTAGATTTGTTATTAGTTTAGCTGTGCAAAATGGTTGGTCTTTGTTTCAACTAGACATTAACAATGCATTTTTGTATGGGTCAATTACAGAAGATGTATATATGACACTTCCAGAAGGGTATGATTCTGGAAATGAAAATAAGGTTTGTAAATTGGTCAAATCCTTGTATGGCCTAAAACAGGCCCCTAGAAAGTGAAATGAAAAACTTGTTCATGTATTAGGTAATATAGGATTTGTTCAAAGTATTTGTGATTATTGCATGTTTGTTAAATCTGGAAATAGTGTCTTTATAGTCTTATTAGTATATGTTGATGACATTGTTATAACTGGGAATAATGAATCAGAAATTAATAATGTCAAAACTCTTTTAAAAGAAAGTTTTTAAATTAAAGACTTAGGAATGTTGAAATATTTTTTAGGAATTAAGGTCTTGTATTCTAAAACTGGAATATGCTTAAACCAAAGAAAATATTGTCTTGATCTTTTGAGTGAGTTTGGTTATCTTGGTTGTAAACCAGTAAGTATTCCTATAGAACAACACAATATTGTGTCAATGAAAAACTGTAAATCTAATAAAGAATTGGAAGATGTTACATGTTTTCAAAGGTTAATTGGGAAACTTATATATTTATCATTAAGAAGGCCAGATATTTGTTATGCAGTACAGTACCTCAGTCAGTTTATGCATAAACCAAGTGAGGTTGTATTACACACAGCCTTGAGGTTGCTTAGATATCTAAAGCTTTCTCATTGGAAAAAAATATTGTTTAAAAAGAGTAGTATATTTGAACTTTCAGCATATTCAGATGCTGATTGAGCAAAATGTTTAACTACTCGTAAGTCTGTTACTGGCTTTTTATGTCTTTTTAGGAGAAAATCTTGTGTCATGGAAAAGTAAAAATCAAAGTGTTGTGGCTAGGTCCACTGCTGAAACCGAGTATAGGGCTGTGTTCTACAACTTGTGAGTTGTTTGGTTGTCAAATCTCTTAAAAGAGTTAGGGGTTGATAGTAGTTTACCATTGAAGTTGTTTTGTGATAGTAAGTCAGCAATATCCAAGGGCGGACCTAGCTTGAAGCTAGGTGCCACGTCCGTTGTTACTCAACTTCGCGCGCGTAGTGCAAAATTAGTAGAAATTTTTTTTACGATATTTGGAAAATGTTACTACTAAAATGAAAAACGTTACTACTGAAATTAATTTCTAGATCCGCCACTGGCAATATGTAGTGCTGAAAATCCAGTTTTCCATGACAGGACAAAGCATTTCGAAAGTGATCTTCATTTCCTTAGGGAAAAGATCAATAATGGGTTTGTTCAAGCTATAATGTAACATCCCGTTTCTGTTATATAAATAAAATGTGTTGGTTCATAGTTATTAGTGAATGAAACGGGTCATTAACCATTAAAACGAACCAATAACAGTGAGATGGATATTTGTGTATTTAAAATTAGTTAATGAATAAGTGATGGATATCATGATTACTTGAGAGGTACGTTGTAGGCGACTAATTACTATTATAGGAGGCGTTTAGTAATAATATATTATATTATATTATATTTGACCCTACTCTGTTTTTAATGAAACTTAGGTTGGTGCGTAGAGAATTATAAGCTCACCTCAACAGTATATTCGAAATTTAGTAGGTTATTATAGTTTACAAGTTATACGAGAAAAACAAATGAAGCAGTTGAATTAATTGTATTAATATATAATATTGTTCAAATTATACTAAATGAAATATGAAAGAAACGTAGATTCTTTGTCCCATAACAAAAAGAAAAAGAAAAGGAATGAGATGAATGTGTAGATTCTGTTCCATGTCGAAAAGAAAAGAAACAGAAAAGGAATGAAGAAATGAGTATTATTACTCTTGAATCCACATCGCTAACAAGGAGATAAGCAAGCACACACACCGGACACAAAGTGTCCCACATCGACAGAAGGAAAGTAATTAGGTTCTTGCTTTGTTCTATAAATAGGAGCCCTCACTTAAGAAATAAAGTATACTAAATTTTCTTGGGACTCTTTGTTATAAGAAAATCCTGAGTTTACGATACCCCATTGGGTGTTGTTATTAGTCATTCTTTGAGCATGAGTAGGGGGACTCTGCACCAACTTGTCATAGATAGTTTGAGGTATGTTTGCATAAGGTATGTTTAGTTAATTACTATTTTTAGTAGCACTATTATTAGTAGTAGTGTAGCATTATTATTTTTAGGTGTTAGGATCATTATTAGGGGTGCGTATCGGGTAGCCTAGCCTTAGTTAGGCATGGACTGATCATCTATGCTTAAATAAGGTAGGGCTAACCAATATCCAACTGTAATAATAATTAGTTACGTTTGCCGTTACCTAACCTAGGGGTGTATAATTGTATCAGGATCCTCAGATATTACCTGGTTCGCATTGTCAACTGCTAAGGAACTGATAAAGATGTGAGTTACTTAAACTATTTTCAAAACTCGATACTTGCTCATAAAATTGTTTTGGTGGTGATTGATCATGTATATGTATCGAACCATAGGTGTGGCATCCAGGGTGTTGTATATATATTATAATGATCATTATATTTTCTATGCGTGGACATACACTTACAGGCCTTGTTACGGGTTTTGAGGCTATAGGTGTGAATATATAACGCTTAGTCCGGATTATGATTATGGTGACATGCATGGAGCTCATACTTGATCAATAAAATGTTTATTTGGTTGTTTTACTAATGAGTCGGTTTATGTGACTCACTAGCTGTGTGATGACGTATTTTTTATTACTCGAGCATGTATCACAGGTTGATGGTGTAAGGAATGAGAGTTCCTAGCTGAGAGTTGGAATACTTTAAACGGATCATCTTATTATATTAAGCTTTGTCTAGCTTGGTAGTACTTGGATCGCACTGGCTTGTAGTAAATACTCAAGTTATGTAATGAGATTACGTTTCCGCTTTAGGTTTGCGCCAACTGGTCACTGTAAGTGCCCCTTCCTGGGCGGGGTGTGACAAGTTGGTATTAGAGCCTTAGTTTAAGAGATTTAGGTATCATTGAAGTATCTAGAATTAAACTAAGAGTAGTACTAAGTAGAAGTGCCAGTTTTGGTAGACAGAGGCTAGTATAATAGAGGATGTATATGATTGTTATGCTGAACTTTATGATGGAAGGACAATGTGGTAGTTGGTAGTATCATGGTGTGTGTCATACATTGCTTTCATACCTGGCCAATATGGAAGTTAATGAATGACACCGCTATGATCTCGCAAACATCACATTGTACTGAAATCAATAAATATTAGGCAGAGTTTTAAGAATGTGGCTCTAGGACTTTGCTACTAAAACTGGTGTATATATAGGTTTATCCATGGGAGTATGTTGTGCTTACCTTAGTCCCATCTATTTGCTTGTGTGGAAAATGATTGATAAGTAGATTGAGGGCTGACTGATTTTATGTCTCTAAGCTAACTAGTGGAAATTGTATAGCGTTATGTCTCTAAGCATGCGGTGGTTTATGTGTAGCATAGATGGGTATGCATATTTGTGGACATTAAATGAAACCATAGAATACATAAAGTGGATAGAATGATATACAGTCTGAATAGAATACCCTAGACATCTTAGTCGTGTAATCAATTGAGGAACTTAACCGAACTTGGTGTTTCCACCTTCCTACGAGAGTTAATTAGAACCAGGCTCGGAAATGATCCGAAGACAGATTGTAGTGGAGTAAGGATGGCGTTTGAAGCCAACATTTCCTTTTCTACTGGATGACTTATAGAACTCTCTTAGGAGTTTAGTCAGAAACATCAAAGGTGCATTAGTTGAAAAACTTCTAGAAAAGGTTAATGTGTCAATGGTTGATATTCAATCAACCAGGCGCACGTACAAGGACGATAGACCTTGCAAGCTGAGGAAATAGAAACCAAAGCAACTATCACTTTTGGGATCCGTTAGAAGAAAATCCTAGACGTTATTCAAGACCAGGGGCGACCCAATTTTAGGGATTATAAAAGGAGACCTAGACCCGCACCTCAATGCCTGACATGTGGAAAAGGACATTCTTGTCCATGTCATTAGTTAGTTGATAGAAATTCTAATAAAGCCAAACATACTTGTCATTATTGTAAAGGGCCCCTTAAGTGTTTTTTGACATTTTAAGGATTACTGACTTTAAAAAAAATGAAGGAATGAAGAACTCGATGGAGGAAGGTGGAGAGCTTTAGATATAAAGACTGAAGAAACCATAGGAACCTTGACGTGAAAATGGGTACGATACTAGTAAACAACTTCTATGCTAAGATACTTTCTGATACTGGTGTTGATAGAAGTTTGATATGTGAACCTTTTAAAGTTTTGTTTAACTAGGTTATCTGCAAGTTAGATAAACCATTTATAGTATTAGTAGCAAATGGAAGAGAATAAGAAATTGGGAGTTACATCAAGGGTTGTACCATCTAAATTAGTAAATACCTCGATACCTATAGACTTACTATCAATGAAACTTGGATTGGTAAATATACTACTAGGGATGGATTGGTCAGCTTGCCGAACTCATATACTAGGTGAGAATAAGCAAATTCGAATCCGAGACCCGAAAAGGAAACCTCTAATAACTCGAGGGGAAAAGCTAGTAAACCCATAAGTTTTAGTATGATGATAAAGGCAATTAAGTGTATCGGAAAGGTTAACTAGATTAACTAGTAAGTGCACCAGAGACTAAGGAAGATAAGAAATTTAATGGAGGTGCCAATAGTAGTCAAACTTCATAAGACATTCCCGAATGGTCATTCTAGACTATCAGCCGATAGAAAAATTGAATTTAGAATCGACTTGATCCCGGGGCAACTCGTATTGCTAGAGCTATGTACTATCTTACCTTGACTTTCAATGGAGGAATTAAGAAATCAAATATTGGAGTTATTGGATAAGGTTTTATATATTCTAGCACGTCGACATGGTTCATTGTCCGGACCCAATACGATGTGTAGTGGTTGATACCCATAGCCAGGAGGTCAGGACACGATACAATACGAAAATTATGAGTTATTAGTAATGTTATAAGACCAACATATTTGTAGTATTCGTATATCTCATTAATTTAATTGTAAGACAAACGCGTTGTGGATACACTCACTAGAAAAGAAAGAACCCAACCGATAACAAACTTCATGCATCTGGACATGGTGTTAAGGTAACTCCATTGTACCAAATTAAGAATGCAATAATAGGCCTTAATGGAAAACCATATCAAGGAGGGAGGAAGCGATGGTTGGCAGCCACGATTATTGAGATCTATGAATGATAATATCTTAAGTTTCGATAATCGAATATGAGATTTTTAGTATTGGCGGGTTATGAGATAGGATACCAGAGGAAGCTCATAAGTCAAAATACACCATATACCCTATTAGCATAGGATTTAAAAAATGATTATTGTTGGTTGGGAATAAAAAGCTATATCACAAGACAAGTAGAGAAATACTTTACCAACCCAAAAGTCAAGGCAAAGCATCTGAAATTATTTAACTATTTATAGAAACCTGAAATCCCATGAAGGAAACGAGAGATGATAATAATGGACTTTGTTTCTAAGCTTCCAGGATCGAGTCATGGACACAATGCTATTTAAGTAATACTTGGTAGGTTTGCCAAATCTACACTTGCCTATCCTTAAGGGCAAATGAAATGTAAGTCAAGTCTTGTACTAAATAGATTGTATTATGACACGATGTGTTTACATAAGTGATATACAAGGGGGAGATTTGTTCTCCTTAAAGTTTTGGGCAAGGTTTCTAGAGAAAGCTAAGAACTTAAATATATCTGAGTAGTGGGCAAAATAAACGCACCAATCAAGCTTTAGAAGGTATACTATGTGCGTACATAATAAACATTAGTAGTAGTAAGGACGGTCATCTAGCATTACTCAAACCTTCGTACAACAATAGCTACCACGCCAATATTATGGCAACACCATATGAATCCTTATATGGGAAGAAATGTAGAACGCCCATCTTTTGGGCTAAAGTTTGCGGCATTATATTTAGACATGGGATCTTATATGAAACAACTGATAAAAACAGTGATTTTATTAAACGATAAAACAAGTACTAGAATATATAGAAATGATAAAATATTACATAAAGAGTGATGACGAGATGAAGAGGTCTTCACCTCATTTGTTTAAAGTTGACTGGTTTCGAGGACGAAACCTAATTTAATGGGGGTATATTTGTAACATTCCGTTTCTGTTATATATATAAAATGTGTTGGTTCATAGTTATTAGTGAATGAAACGAGTCATTAACCATTAAAATGAACCAATAACAGGTGAGATGGATATTTGTGTATTTTAAATTAGTTAATGAATAAGTGACGGATTTCATGATTATTTGAGAGGTAAGTTGTAGGCGACTAATTACTATTATAGGAGGCGTTTAGTAATATTATATTATATTATATTATATTATATTATATTATATTATATTATATTATATTATATTATATTATATTTGACCCTACTCTGTTTTTAATGAAACTTAGGTTGGCGCGTATAGAATAATAAGCTCACCTCAACAGTATATTCGAAATTTAGTAAGCTATTATAGTTTACAAGTTATACGAGAAAAACGAATGAAACAGTAGAATTAATTGTATTAATATATAATATAGTTCAAATCAAGGTTGTAAAAATCCCGATATTAATCTCCGATTAATCGGTGATTAATCGCTAGTCCCCACTTTACTGATTATTTTGGGCTAATCACTAAATTAATCGGTGGCGGTCCAGTGTTGTAAAAATCGCGATTAATCACCGATTAGTCGATCCAAATTGGTCCTAGTCGGACCTAAAAAACTCAAAATTAGGTCAAAAATGATTCTAACTGGTTAAAACTGGAGCAAATCGATTAAATCAAATAAGGTCTTAGCTCAAAATTGGATGATAATCAATGATTTAGAACCAAAATCGATGAAACTCTAAAGACCCTAGTTGCGTCTGATGGTTCCATACAATGAAAGAAGGAATGGGAGGAAAAAAACGGTGGTCTGGTGAACGATGAAGGTGATTACGGTTATTTAAGTTCAAGTATTTTAATATTTAACCCCCATCCATATACATTAGTTTATATTTGGCCCTTAAACTTCAAAATTTATACATATAAGGTATAAAATTAACATTATATATGTATGAATTTGAAAAAATACATATATAAATCCAATCCGATTAATCCTGATTAATCCCGATTAATCCCTAGTCAGTACCCCACCGGCCGACTAGCGCCTAGCGAGTTCTACAACCTTGGTTCAAATTATACTAAATGAAATATGAAAGAAACGTAGATTCTTTATCCCATATCAAAAAAGAAAAAGAAAAGGAATGAGATGAATGTGTAGATTCTGTTTCATGACGAAAAGAAAAGAAAATGAAAAGGAATGAAGAAATGAGTATTATTACTCTTGATCCCACATCGCTGACAAGGAGATAAGCAAGCACACACACAGGACACCACATCGACAGAAGGAAAGGAATCAGGTGCTTGCTTTGTTCTATAAATATAAATAGGAGCCCTCACTTAAGAAATAAAGTATTATAAAGTATACTAATTTTTCTTGGAAACTCTATGTAATAAGAAAATCCCGAGTCTACGATACCTTATTGAGTGTTGTTATTAGTCATTCTTAAAGCATGAGTATGGGGGGACTATACACCAACTTGTCGTAGATAGTTTAAGGTATGTTCTCATTTAAGTTATGTTTAGTTAATTATTATTTTTAGTAGCACTATTATTAGTAGTAATGTAGCATTATTATTTTTAGGTGTTAGGATTATTATTAGGGGGGTGGGTATCGGGTTAGCCTAGCCTTAGTTAGGCATGGACTGATCATTCCATGCTTAATAAGGTAGCACTAACAAATATCCAACTGTAATAATAATAAGTTACGTGTACCGTTACCTAACCTAGGGGTGTATAATTGTATCAGGGCCCTCAGATATTACCTAGTTAGCATTGTCAACTGCTAAGGAATTGATAAAGATGTGAGTTACTTAAACTATTTTCAAAACCTGATACTTGCTCATAAAATTATTTTGGTGATGATTGATCATGTATATGCATCGAACATAGGTGTGGCATCCAGGGTGTTTATATATATTATAATGTTTATTATTTTTCCAAGCGTGGACATACACTTGCAGGCCTTGTTACAGGTTTTGAGGCTGTAGGTGTGAATATATAATGCTTAGTCCAAATTATGATTATGGTGACATGGAGGATTGGGAAGAGAGAACAAAGCAAGGTGAATTTGATCAAGATCAATATGGACAAGGTCGCGGTTGTGGTCAAGGAAGAGGTCGCGGTTACGGTAGAGGTCGTGGTGGGTGATTCCAAAAGAATGAAGACCGAAGGGATCAAGGTTCTTATCGAGAAAAAAGAAATATCAAATATTATAATTTTCAAGAATATGGACATTATGCGGCGGAGGGTTCTAAAAAGAAATCAAAAGAAGAATAAGCTAATTTGATTCGAGATGATGATGATGAGCCGACACTACTTTGAAGAAATGGGTTTAAGAGGTCAAGATTAAAGGGGTGAATGTTGGATTAATCTTGACTTGGGCTTGCATTGGGTTAGTAGGAGTTTAGTTTAATGGGTCAAATAAAATGGGTCATAGCCCAACTTGAGTCTTGCATTTGAGTTTGAATCAGTATTTTGTGTAGGTTATTGGGTGTTACGGGTCTTTTGTTTAGTCCTAGTTTTAGGAAGAGTGTAGAGATAAACTTTGATTGAGTCTTGTTACTCTGGTTGGCTGGCTATTTAAAGACATTAGGTTAATAAATAAAGATATAAGCTTTTCATTCCTTCTCTGTTCTCAAACCTACTATAAATTTACATATATTTCATGAGTTTTTGAGTGTATATTTGGGCTGAAAACCACAGGTTAATGGTTGAGGATCTTATAATGGTGAGTTTTGTGATGAGTGATGGTGTGGTTATAAGGATCAAAGCTTCTGTTCTTATTATTGGCAAACCTGATTTTGGCGCAAGTCATTATTTTTGGTTTTCACATGCTTTTTGAATTCACAATATGAGGAAGGTAGAATTATTAAGAAGGCAATGACGTTTGTTATTATCATTATTTTTTTTATGTGAACAAACATAATTAACAGAATTGGCAGTCGTGATATGAACGGAAGCCGTACGGATTGATTGAATTAACTAAACGGTTACGCGTTGAACATGGGATTCGGAGTGTGTAGCACATGCACATGCTAAGAGTAATACAACCATTGCGCGTAGAAATTATTAATACACTAGTAGCTTGGTAAAAATATTACTCAGGATTTGCATTATATGTTTTCTTTCCTTCACAAACTTAGGGCGTTGGTGATGTTTACATCCTCATTACCAGGTTCCTAACCACTTGTTCGCTTGTGCCCCTTGCTGTTGAGATACGAACTATACGCGTTACTAAGTGAATTCATGATGCCTTTTTTACTATTTTAAACTTTTGGGCTAATATGCATATCTTGAAACACAAAGTTGAAA
>JAUTDX010005406.1:0-18252 GCA_030844895.1 Ambrosia x helenae | reverse complement strand
TGGTTTGGTTCCTAGAAAAAAACGATCTGTGCACGTTTATAAAGTTCTCCGATTGAGAGGTCTTATGTAGAATATTTTCAACTAATCTAACTTCCAATTTCACTTTTCGATGCCACTAATAGAAATTTGTGGTGCACTTGATTAGCGTTTTATTTCATTGCTTTTTATCATGTGGAAAAAGTTATGGGTATGCTTCTTTCCAGGTTGATTACATATTAGCCGTTCCAACCTCCTCTTAATGTGATCTTATAAAGCTTTCTTCTCCTCGACAATCTCTCCAGATTTTGCACTTTCAACATATTAAGTGGGACTATTAGTATAATATAGTTGCTAACGAGTCAAACCGCTACTTCCATTTTTTTTTACCGGCATGTTAAGTCAAATTGCATATTGCATATAGAACGTAGCATTCTATCATGTCTCCTTGTAGACTTTAAAAAAATTACCCCAGCTACGAAGTACATGTGCTTACACACACAAACATACACTTACATATTGATTCTTTTAATTGTTTTAAGATTTGAATTATGTTTCCGCCCTGTATTGTCGACTCCGCCGCAACGCGCGGGTTCCCTGATAGTTTTAAATAATAAGCAGTTACACTTTTTACTCATCGATACCAAAGTTTAAACTCATTTAAATTTGGCCCAATAGTTTAAAATTACCCACTTAATGTTAAAGCCGATTTTTAATTGGCCTAATAAAGGCCCCTTTCTTTCTACTCGTCTAATGCCCAAACTTTTTGAGCATTCTAGGGACGATCCTGACCTAACATGGTATGGGCTTAAGTAACATGGTATGGCTTAAGTGAACAACATGATTTTACTAGTTACAAGACTCATGGCCGAAACTCCTTTTTATCCAAAAAGAAAAAGAAAAATAAACTTGTCACCCAAACAATTAAAAGGTTAAAACTAACATGACATGATGTAAAAAGGACAACAATAATCTCTAAAACAACATGAAAACACGTTGTCACGTTTAAAAAAGACAACAATAATCTCTAAAACAACTTAGAATTAGAGATTGCAAATATGATCTCTTTCTTTATACATCATAGAATAGTTACACCATATGAATACGGAAAATCACATATAATATAAACACACCGTCCACATCTTATAAACTTATCTTTTTTTTTCTATGTATATAATACATAGGTACTACAAAAGTCTAGAAAGAACAGTTTTGAACACATGTTGAGAAATGATACGGATGGTTTTTTCAGTAGGATGGAAAGAATCCAGAAACATATTTGCTAGCGTCGAGCAGGTGAACGGATTATACTGATCGCACATATATCCCATCTCAAACAGTCTGTTGAACAACATGCCACTGCGGCCGACTCGAATCCTGTTTAAATTCGGTTAATGTTTTCACAAGATATTGGTCTCGGTCTAGGTCTTGGGCAATGACCAAGAAAACCCAAGTTGTAAAATGCCAGCCCGATACAGGCTACGGTATCAAAGAAATCTATCGGCCCATTAACTTTAGATACTTTTTATTTTAATTTTATTTAGCAACAATCTTTTATCCAATCATTGTTTTAACCTATTTTTTAACAAACAATTTACAAGCCCATTAATTTAACCTACATGTTAGCAAACAATTACAACCGTGTATTAATCAGATTATTTGTGACAAACCAAAAACCTGATTATTTTCATGCCATGAAGTATCACCCTTAATAAAAAGAGAAGAAAGATTACCAAAAAGATGACGGCTTTCGAACAATTTGCTGAAAAAATAGGATATGGATTAGAAAACACGATTTTGCTCCCCGTAAGCTCGACATTTAACCGTTTGACCAAACCACTCAACTTCCGATTAAACGCCACGGCCACATTGTTATAGTCACTATTGCATTTATCTCCCTGTCCAATCATGAAACTCGTCGTTCGCTCCAATGGGCAAACAACCCATTGGAGGGAGGCCCCCGAGTGACACTTTTCTTGCACCGAGGCCATAGAGTGTCTTGATAAACGACTCAGCTATGGTAACTAGATAATCTTGATATTGGGTGATGGTGTATTGTGATCTCCTGTTGGAGAGCGTATAGTAGTTCTCAAGGAAGTCATTGGTGCCCATGCTTGTAAGGTAGACGGCTTGTGATATGATAGCATTGGCTTTTTGGTCACCCAATGATCCCTTAGCTTCTTTTGGTATTCCTTATAGTACTCCACTTCCTTCCACAAAGGTATCACTGACTATATTTAAAAACATATCAACGTTATTAATATATTATCCAATTAGCAGAAAAATCGTTCAGACACTAAATTATTACGAGAAACAAAAAGAACAACTCCAAATAATTTAATTCCTAATTTTTAGCTCATACTTTTTTATTTTTGTGTTTTCTACATTCATATGTGAATAATATATACATAAAAACTATCAAACTAATGTTTTCGTATGTCTAATACAATCCTACATACATGTAGATTATTTAACTAAATTTATGTAGGTTACATAAAAAATGAATTTTATTCATATTATTTTTTAAGTTCTGATGTAAGAATCAATAAGATTACATTTATAACATTTATTTCTACTTTTTAGTTGTTTATGATTTAAAAAAATGAACGAATCATTTTGTTCTGCATGTTCTCGCAATAAATAGTGTTTTGCGTAGATCCTTCCCGTTATACTAGAAAACAATGTTCTTTTAAAAATAAGTGTTGATATTACTAAAAAACCAGTAGTGACTCATTTTGTATGAAAAAGTCTTTCAACCAAATTTAAGGAGGTTGCTACTCGCAGCTCGACCGGATAAAGCTCGAATAAATCTAACTAAAAAAACTCGATTTGAAACTATATAAGTTGAGTTGATTCATTTTGTAACCGAGCCCAAATCAGCTCAACTCGTGGCACGACTCGTTTTTTTAGGCTTGTTTCACTTCAATATCGTGCTCAAGCAAGCTGTCTCATTTAATTTCGAGCTCAAGCTTGAAACCACCCTGGCTCAACTCACCTCGGCCCATTTACAGCCTTAGCAAATTTTACACGAACTTGTGAAAATTTAAACAAAAAGTTTTCTCTTAAACTGTTAAACATGTCTATGTATTTATTGAACTGACGCTCCAAGTGTTTAAAATATGCTAGATGGCAAAGGTTTTTTTTTTTTTCCTCTTATATAAAATTGTATGAATTTGCATATAAAGCGGTTAATATTATCAAGTGGTTTTTCACGTCACTAAAATAGTTTCTATGACATCCACGTTAACAATGTAAGTGTCACCAATATTGTGGTAATGGTCGTGACAACAAGTTATTAAGTTAGTAACTAAGGTTTATTGTTATTTCATAAATAATGTATTAAAACAAGTTCATTAATTTTAATATATGAAAATTTAGCTGAAGAAGCTTTTGTTAGGGAAAAACAAAATATGTTAACCGTAAAAGATAATTAGCATTAAGCTCCTTTTGTTGTGGCGGGGACGTTAAACAATGCTAACTATCAAGTAGCACTAATGGTAACACAACCGTCAGAGATCACCAATACTGAAAAAACTTGCGTTAAAAAATGAAAACGAACAAAATATTATCCCACGAAAAGTAGACGTGAAAACTTTGAATCAAGCAAGCAAAACGTATAAATAGAAAACAATAACTAAATCGATCTAGGATCGGCGGATTGCTACCAAACATAAAATGAAAAATGTAAAAGATAGAAAAGTATAGAAAACTAAAGTCGTAAGTAAAAATCTTTGATGTTAAATTTTAAAATATGTAAAAGTATTGGGTTAAATGTAAAAGAAGAAAAAAAAATAGTATATCCCACTAAAGCCATAGTACTGCCATGAATCCATCAATTAGTTGCAAATTAATGTATGTATATGTATAATATTTTTTTTTAAACGGCCAACGAAACGTTTCTGTCCGACTACCCATGGGACCCGTAAACTGGCGAACCCAAGAACTCCCAAAATATACTAATTTTTCTTTATATTTCTTCCTTTTCAAAAATATCTTGCACATTTATTGAGTTGGAATTACTGATTTATATATTTAATTCAGTATCTGAAAGGAAATTTAAGAGTAAATGTATTTTTATTCTTTCCTATTTTAAAAAATATCTTACACATTAATTAACTGCAAATTAATGATTTAATTCTGTAACAGGAAGGAAATTTAAGATTTAATAATTGATTAAAATATTTAACAATGTATATTAAGAATTCTAATATAGGAATTTCAGGTGCCGATGAGGTAGTGGTGGAGTGGTTGGCGAAATACTTGGTGTTCCTTATGACCAGGTTCGATTCTCACTCTCTTAATTATATTCTACGACATCCAGGTGAAGAGCAAATACGGGTGGCGCTGGTTCGACTTGGACGTGAGGCGAGATTTTACCGATTATTTCACTGTCGTGTCTTCGGGCGGGTGGTGGTTGGGTTTTCGCGCATCTGGGAAAGCCAAGGGGCTGACGACGGTTGAGTAGTCGACCTTAGCCACAACATCCGGTGTCACGATGATTGGTACGTCGTTCTTTTTCATTCATAAAAAGGAATTCTGGGTGGTTTTGGAAAACATTATTATATCTATGTATTTTGCTCGGACTATAAGCAAATTCAGCCGATTTACAGACCAAAAAAATCGAAGGAGACAAAGTGGAGGAGCATCTTTTATTTCAGAGTTTCATTTGGAGTCCTATACTGAATACTTTTAATCTAAATAAAATTTTAATAAACGCCCAAGTTTAGTTCTCAGCTAATTAACGCTAGGAGGACAAGTTTTCATTTCATAATGTTTGTCGTATGTTTGGCATATTATTAACAAAAGTTTATAATAGAGAACTTAAATTTGATATAAACACACGCTTTGAATAAACTTATTCTAGTAAATGTTATGAAAAAAAAATTGTTCGTCCAAATCTTATATAGCTGAAGTACTAAGAGTTCATTTATATTTATATTTTTATTTATATTTATATTAATATTAGATTAAAAGGCTCTATGCACATTTCTATTTTTGACAAATAAAAACTATGAAATAGAAATTGAATTCCCTTCAAAAACAAGGTATCATTATTTGTCTCCTTTAAATTTGCTCAATCAAGGGTGGAAGGAGCGTTCTCGTGATGAGCTAGTTCCACAGGAACACCGCCACAACTATCCAATCTCACTAGATGAGATAATTTTCAGGTTTCTAAACCAGGAGTGACTTGATGCTTGTTACCGTTAGAGAATGACATTCAAGTCATTAAACATTTAAAAAAATTTTAAATACCCCATTTTTAATATAAATTCTCACATAAAAATAAAATGATTTCATTTCTTCTCCCTCTCTCTTACTAAAACATTTATTAACAAAATATACTCACCTAAATGTAGAAAGGTTTTTTAAAACCACCTAAATGTGCAAGCGGTTAAAAAACTTTATTAAACAATCAATTAATGGTGTTCATGTTTATCTGTTTTTATACATATAAAAAAGTTTTAACAGTTTTTCTTAAAATAGCATATACAGCTAAAATTAAATCATATAACCAAAAATTAATACAAGGTTAATCCAAAATAAATGTACATGCATGTATCACATCTAATACGGGTAACACATGTTTTATAATCCTAACTTTTTTTTTATAGAAATTATATATTTACTATAAGATAAGATACACTATCATATAACTATATAAATACTTATGGAAACTTACTAGCACGTCTGAAGTGGCATTATCATAACCGGTACCGGCAGAAGCAAAACAAACACCACTAGCAAAATCTGAAATATTATACGCCGTATCTAAATACGCTGGCACATACGGCCTTAGACCGAACGACTCCGATATAAAATCAGTAGGAACACGTCCATTTGAGAACCTTCCGGTAGCCTTTCCGCCAAAAAAATCACGACCGTATGGCCGAAAATTGCTCTTTAGAACTGTCTGGATGTGGTTGTTGTTTCCAGCGTCTACAGATGAGTCGCCGAAAACAATCACCGCCGGAACTTTGGCTCCGGCGGTGTAGAGTTGCAAAAAGAGGAGAGCAAATGCTATGAAATGTCCCATTTGTGGAGTTTGATGGGAGAGTGTATAAAACAATGTGAGTGTGAGAGTGGAGATAAAGTGTATTAATATGAAGCAAGAGGATTGGTGATTCATATGAGTTTGTTGAGAATAATAAATGGGAAATGATATTATTGCGGTTATGAGATTGTAATTAATGGCAAATAAAGATTTTTCGTTTTTTTGATAAAATTTTTACTTATAGTTAGGGGTTTGGCTTGGTTCAGCTCGCTTATAAATGAGTCGAGCCTATATGATGAGTTGAGCTAGCCTTGTTCGTTTATTTTAGTGAGCTGAAATGTTACACTCAAACTCGGTTTGTTTTTTGTTATCAGCTTGTGGCTCGTCGAGCCGGCTAATTCGTTTTTTTAATTTCTTCTTATTATTTAATGTGGTTATATATATTAAAATCGGATAGGGTTTCTGTAGAAAAATTAGTTTGTGTGAGAAGTGTGAGAAGAATTAAAAATTGATATGTATGCATATTTTTTTGGACGTATTCAAGATGTTTTGGATTGTTTTGCTTAGAAAAACACGAAACATAACAATTAATAACCGAAAACAATGTATTTTAGGCTTAAAACTTAAAACACTATGTCAAGAATATTTAAGTAAAGTGTTTTAAGTAATTACTATGGTGTTTTATCTGTAATTTAAATTTAATGACTATAATACATTGGATTGTGTTTTAAATTTTTGTATATTGTTGTGTTAAGTGTTTTTCAAGCCAAAACAATCCAAAACATCATTCAAAAATAAAAAAACATGATGGCTACATGTCAATTCTTAATCCTTCTCACACTTCTCACACAAAACAATTTTCTTACAAGATCCTCTACCTATTAAAATCTTGCATTATACATTGCGTGCCATAATTTGGACTTTAATTTAAACAGAAAAGCAAGAGACCCAATTAGGTAGCTAATGAGCGAGCCACGACAATTGTGGCCGAGGTTCAACATGTTTTATTATTTGCTTTTTTTATTTAAATATTTTTTATTACTTATTGTTTAAATAGAAAGTAACTCGAAACAATGTAACACACTAACACACATGTATTTTATAAACACGACATATCGATTCATTACAGTTGACTACATACATCCACACCATGGTGTTGTTGAGAATAATAAATGGGAAATGATATAAATGCTGTTAGAGATTGTAATTAATGGCCAACCAGGATTTTTTTGTCGATAAAATAATATCTAAAATTGATGTCGTAAACGAGGTTAGTTGAGTTAGGATGGGTTCTACGGGTTTGTTCAGAAAGGGAGCTAAACTTGCTCGACTCATTTATTTTAATGAGTATTGAACTTGAACTAACACGTCAAAGCTCGAGCCAGCGGCTCCTTTGTTTTTTGGACAACTTAAGTTTTTTAATTTTTGTATTTTTATTACATGTTTTTATGTGCAAATATTTGTGTGTAATTTGAGCTTTTAACTTAAACATAATGTTTTCATACCTTGACCGGACGGCCGGTCAGACCGGGAATCGGTGGTTGCAGTGGCGAAGCTTGGCCCGAAATTTGGGGGGGGGGGGGGTCGAAAGTCACTCGGGGGGTCGAAAACCAATTTTGAGGGGTCGAAACCGTATATACCCAAAAATTTCTATACGAATACTATATAATCGGAACTTCAGAACGAAAATTCGGGAGGGGGGGGGGGGTCGGCCGCCCCTCCCCGCCCCTTAAAAGCTACGCCACTGGGTGGTTGGACTAGTCTGGGTAAAGGGTTGAACTGGGCATGCATTGACCTAGTGGTTGGACCAGTGAATCGGTGGTCAAATCGGGTAAAAAGGGGGTTGGGCGGGGAATTTTATAATTTGTTGGAAATTTTCTTTGAATGTCTTGCCGGTTCGTTGGACCAATTGGACACGTGACCCGGTGGAGGGTGCGGTTCAACGTCCAGTCCATTTATGAAAACATTGCTTAAACATGCCTCTGAGCGAGTCAATAGCAACTAACAAGCGAGTCATGAGCTGAGTTGACCTTAGCTCGGACTCGACTTGGTTCATTTACAAATAAGCTAGTTTTGTATAAGGTGTTGAATAAGGTGTGATCTTTTTACTCTTTGTAAATACCCAACTATATGTTCGAAATTGTAGTTTTTCATGTCATGAGAAGATATGTGTCTGTGCGTGCGTACGACCCCACATTTTCATACACGTTAGCAGGAGCGCTAAGCAAAGCTCCTAGAATCCGGCCCATGTTTCCTAGTACATGCCAATTGTGACCCGACAAAGAAAGGGACGTGCAGCCAATCAGAGACTGTCATTCCCTGCTCTATGATCTCTGGCAGGTACGAGGTACAGAGAAAGGACAGAAAGGACGATTGTAGAATACGTGTGGCCAATCACAGGAGGACAACGCTCAAGCTCCAACGGTTGTCAACCGTGTGAGACCCGCCCAGGACAACTGTCATTCCCAACGAGCCAATCATAAGGCGGCTTCCAAGCCTATAAATACCATTCTACACCAAGGGAGAAGACATTCTATTTTTACACACACACAAACATTTAGAGAATTCTGTAATAGTTGAGAAAAAAAGATTATAGTCGAAACATTGTATTTCACTTATAGTCAAGTTTTATGTAGTCATCCCACCAAGTATTAATAAAATATCTCTACATTGTGCTCGTCTAATAGGTGTTTAATCTAGTGTTTCTTCATTGGCGCTATTTGTGATTGAGCAATTTAGAACAACAAACTTTTATTGACTTATTTGTTTCTAAAAAACAGCTATGAGTTCTCTACCACCTGCCTTCCTCGGGAACAACTCAGCTACTGGTACCACTGAAATCGGCACAAGTCAGCATGAAAACATCCAGGGAGGACAGGAAAACCCCACTAAAGTTGGCCAAAACACCACGTCGTCCTCAGGCACTCGTCAGACCCCCTCCTTCCAATTTGTCACTGAGAACGGCGGTGACAATTTCTGAGTGTCCCTCCAAAGGGAGGGGATACCTCAGCGCAAGTAAACAAAGAGACCCCACTTGGAGGGAAAATTCTGATGAATCCCAGAGCCATTTCCGTCGTGACAATAGCCAGTCCATCGCCAACACTGTTGCGCGAGAACACTATTTGACCGGCAGAGATTATCTCACCAAACCATACTACCCTCCGTCTTTCGGTGAAAAACCAAGTTTACTCTGCGCGTTGCACTCACCCCATTGCCACCAAAAACCGAGATCCCGAGTAGCCTGGGAAATTACGACGGAACAGGGGATCCTAATAACCACTTATTGAGTTTTGAGGTGGCAGGAAAATGCGCAGGGTGGACCTTGCCAGCTTGGTGCCACATGTTCGCGCACACACTCACGGGTGCTGTGCGAGCATGGTTCAATAGTTTACCCAATGGGCAAATTGACAGTCTTAAAGAGCTTACTGATAAGTTCTCGGACCACTTCAGTCAGTAGCGCAGGGTAGAACGTGACTCCACCGACATCTTACAAGTGCGCATATATGATAATGAATACATTGAAGACTATATCACTAGATTCAACCGAGAGGCACTCCAAATAGGACCTAGCGGTTTCGAGCTTATGAGCGCAGTCTTCAAACAAGGCGTAAGTTGCGATGTTCTCATCCGCACTCTCACGGGTTGCACAGGTATGTCGAATAACTGGGATGACGTCATGTGCAGAGATAAAACCTACACACGCACTGAGAAAGAGCTTTCCGTTTGGAACAGAGTGCAGGCACCACAGTACACGAACACTCAAGCTCAATCTACAAGAAACAAGCATAACCAGCATGAGAGAAAGGGGAAAGGATCTGTCGGGAACAAGCTTCAAGGAGGGCCCAGGCAGGCCCTAAACCCACTGAAGCAACAGAGTAGAAAGAACATCAGCCAACTTATCACAAGTCTGCAAGGCATAGTCACAACTCATGGACGCCCGTGACAAAAAACTCCAGCGCAAGTCTTAGCCACAGAGAATATTGACTTCCCAGAACCCAAGTGATAAAGAAAAGGGATGGCCTGAATCCTAACAAGTTCTGCACCTACCATCAAGATATTGGGCCTGAAACAGATGCATGTTTCCAACTAAAACTGCAATAGAAATGACTTTAAAGTCCAGAAAGTTTGGACATCTTCTAAATAATGTACAACAGAAGCAGAACGAGGGATCACCTCAAAAGAAAATCAAGAATGTCAGCATGATGATTCAAGGTGGCAAGCGGAGGCGCAACAAAAGAAAAACAGAGCAGATAGTGCGGTGGAAGGAACAGCAAGTCTGTTTCCCTGTCATCAAAGGCGAACCATCATCCACCTGCGCACTGATCATTACTGCAATCTTTGGTCACTACAGAACAACGAGAGTCTTCATGGACAGTGGAAGCAACTCGGACATTATGTATGAACAATGCTTCAATCTGTCAGACGATGAAGACAAGGCGTGCCTGCGCCCCATCAACTCACCGATCATGGGCTTCTCAAATGAGGTGGTGAATCCTATGGGGGAAATCTCTTTCGACCTCACCATCAGCAATGGAAACACACTCGAAAATAGAAGAAATCACATTCCTAGTGATTCCGACAAGGTTGAAGCACGACATCATCTTAGGGCGCGACTCCATGGCAGCTTACAATATGGTTCCATCACCAGCCCACAGCGCAATTGGTTCCCCTACACCAACTGGGGTAGCCATAGTCGAGGACAACAAGGAATGCGCAATGACAGAAGAGCCGCACCCCCCGAAAATGATCAAGCCAACTCCCCGCACTGAACCAGAAATGTGGTCCTAAACCCCAAGTTTCCTGAACAAACGATCACACTAGGACCAGCCATCTCAGAAAATATCAGAGATAACCTGAAACAGCTCCTCATAAACAATATCGATTTTTCACGTGGTAGCCATCAGGCATGGTGGAGGTCCCGCGAGAACTGGCACAACATAAGCTTAACGCCTATCCCTCCGTGGAGCCCGTTATGCAAACGCGCAGAAGCATGGGCGCAGAAAAGACGAAGGCAATGAACTAACAGGTGGACGAGCTGCTAAAGGCATGGATCTTGCGTGAGACTAATTACCAGACTTGGGTCGCAAACCCAGTCATGGTCACAAAGAGCAATGGGGGTTGGAGAATGTGTTGATTACAAAGACTTGAACAAAGCCTGCCCGAAGGACTGCTATCCGCTACAAGAGATAGACCTCATGGTAGATTCCCTAGCGCCATTCATATTCAGATGTTCCTTGACGCCTATAAAGGCTATCATCAGATACAAATGACGCTGGAGGATGAGGTTAAGACAGCCTTCAGAACTGACAGAGGTGTTTTTTGTTACACAAAAATGCCTTTCGGGTTGAAAAATGCCGGTGCTATGTATCAACGGCTAATGGACCGCGCATTCGTTAACCAGATTGATAAGAATCTGGAAGTATACGTGGACGACCTAGTTATCAAGAGCAAGGAAGAAGATCAAATGTTGAAAGACATCGAAGAGACGTTCAAGCAACTGTGCAAAATCAACATGAAGCTCAACCCGAGCAAATGCGCATTTGACATGGAGGAAGGCAAGTTTTTTGGGGTGATTGTCACCAAGGAAGGTT
Organism: Ambrosia x helenae; assembly: GCA_030844895.1. NCBI lineage: Eukaryota > Viridiplantae > Streptophyta > Magnoliopsida > Asterales > Asteraceae > Ambrosia > Ambrosia x helenae. The sequence continues at coordinate 6,693 of JAUTDX010005406.1, read as the reverse complement.
TCCGACCAAACCCTGAAAAAATCCAAGCCACTGGGCGCATGCCCTCTCCTTCAACATTAAAAGAGGTGCAAACGCTGAATGGCCGCTTGGTAGCAATCAACCGGTTTCTCTCATATCATGCCAGCAAGTCTATTCCTTTAATTGAAACATTAAAAAATGCTTGAAGAAGAACCAGTTAGATGGATCTCCGAGGCAGAACGAGGTTTCAAGAAATGAAAAAATGTCTAATGGACTTACCAATGCTGACTGCTCTGCTTCCTAAAGAGCCATTCACGTTGTACATGTGCGTAACAGAGAAGGCAGTCAGCGCGGTATTGATGGTAGATAGGAAACTGGTGCAAACCCCCATCTACTACATCAGCAGAGTCATAACAGATGCAGACACAAGGTAATCCACAATGGAGAAGTTGGTCTTGGCCTTGGTGCATGCCTCGCGCAGGCTGTGCAGGTACTTTTAGGGTCATCCAATCAACGTGCTAACTGATTACAAGATGAACAACGTTTTAGCCAAGCTCGGACTATCAGGCAGATTGGCAAAATGGGCCATAGAGCTGGGGGAGCACATGATAAACTATAAGACCCGCCCAGCCTTGAAAGGACAAATTTTGGCTAACTTCATTGTGGAGGTACCTCAAGAAAGGTTGGAGAATGCAAGGCATAACAAGAGATTCAAGTTGTTGATGACTAAAAGGCGGTTTGGTCACTTTATATTGACGGCACATCCAACGAAGACGGTATGGATGCAGGCCTAAGAATTCTGAGTCCAGAAGGCGGAAAATTTTAATACGCAATCCGCCTTGAGTTTAAAGCTACAAATAACGAAGTGGAGTATGATATGTGTGAAAGCTTGGCGCCAAGCATGTTGCCGCACACGTCGATTCAATGTTGGTGGCCGGGCAGATCACCGGGAAGTATAAAGCAAAGGACCCATCCATGATCTTATACCTCCAACAAGCCAAAGAATTGATTAACAACTTCGCATCTTGCACCATCATCCATATCAGCCGCAGTCAGAACAAGCCAGCGGATGCTCTATGCAAGATGGCATCAACCAGTATCGGCCATCTAGCAAAGGAGTCCACGTGGAAGTCAAGAATCAACCTTTAGTGCCAAGCAAAGAAGTAAATGTCATCCAAATCGGAGTTGACAGCTGAATGACACCGATCATTAGCGCGGGAATCCTTCCAGACAAATGCACAGAAGCAAGAAAAATACACCACAAAGCCTTACAGTACCAAATGAACGATGGTGTGTTGTACAAAAAGTCTTACTTGGGACCGCTGTTGAGATGCATTGACAGAAGAGCCGCGAGGATCCTTCCAGACGATGCTGATTACTTGATCAAGGAAGTTCATGAAGGTATTTTTGGACTTCACGGGGGGCCGTGCATGGTTGTGGCAAAAATCATGAACGCAGGATACTATTTGTCTGGCATGCACCTTGATGCCTTAAAGGTCATACGCCGTTGTGAGTCATGCCAACGCCACATACCCAACACCATGCGCCCCAAGAATGACCTGATCCAGTCACTTTCGCTTGGCCATTCCAGAAATGGGCGATAGACATTGTCGGCCCATTCCCGATGACAACTGGAAAAAGAAAGTACTTGATCGTGGCATTGACTATTTCACCAAGTGGGTGGAGACGAAGCCCTTGGCAGAAATCACAGCCGCACATGTCAAAAACTTCATCTGGGGGTTTATCATTTTTCGCTTTTTTAGCCTCCCCCCTCAATATCGTCACAGATAATGGCACACAATTTGCGGACAATGGGGTATTGAAATGGTATGATGACTTGCGCATCCAACCGATCTTGACGTCGGTTGTGCACCCGCAGGTTAATGGCCAAGTAGAGCGCCGCGAACAGAAGTTTGGTTGAAGGGATAAAGGCAAGGTTGGGAACCAAAGGCCATGCATGGGCGGAGGTGTTGCTTAATGTGTTATGGGCGCACCGCACGTTGACCAAGACAAGAAATGGTGAAACTCCATTCAGCCTAACTTATGGGTCAGAAGCCATTATACCGGCCGAGATCGGTCTCCCCTCCGCCAGAGTCCTCTCCGCACACAAGGCAGATAATGATGCTGAGCTGTGCCTTAACCTTGACCTCGCAGAAGAGCACAGAGAGTTAGCTGCCATCAAATAGGCTAACTACAAGAAGCAGCTCGAAAGATACTGCAACGCCAATGTCAAACTCAATGCCTTTAAAGAAGGTGACTTTGTGTTCAGAAGTAATGAGGCAAGCAATGCAATTATGCAGGGCAAGCTCACGCCAAATTCGGAGGGACCCTACCGTGTGGCGGAAGTATTAGGAAAAGGGGATTACAAGTTGGTAACTTTGTTGGAAAAGGCTGTACCGCGCACGTGGAATGCGGCGTAGCTATGGAAATGTTATATATAATTTACTTTTCTTGTACCGATGGCCTTAGTGCCAGAAAAATGAATGAAATCGTACTCCTTTGCCTTAAAATATTTTATTGTATCATCCCTAATTACTTTAACGAAACCACAAACCTACACACGTCGCGCAGTAAAGCGCCATAAACTAAACATGTTGTTTAGTAGAATACAACAAAAATAACCTGTCGCGCAGTAAAGCGCCGCAGAAATAAACAGTTGTATAGTAAAATACAACAAAAATGAAACAATTGTATAGCAAAATACAACAAAAACCAAACGGTTGTATAGTAAAAAACAACAAAGCAACCAGATGTATAGCAAAATACTAAGTACAAAAACAAAAGGGCGGAATAATAAACACAAGAGGCATGCAAAGACGGTTACCTTTGCCATCTGCAGTTAAGTGTGGATTCCAACCCTCAACATCATACTTCCTACTCATACTCGCGCAAACCAACGATATCTCATGGAAAGCACACACGTCAACAAGGTGACTTGTCAGTTTCTCATACCACGAAGTCTCCTCATAATTGATAAGTTGCATGTCATCCGGTTTCACATCCGTGCGCCTCCTAGACAGCTTCACAGGCACCGTGCCCTCTACAACCCTAAAAAACTTAGGCTTACAATCACGGAAGCTCTTCACGCCACCGCTTGAATGTGGCATGGGTCAATGGCGCGGGCGGCAGGAGAACCAGCTCTTGGACGTTGTCATCACGTAAAAGACAATAAACATGTCTATGTACGGCTCTATGCCATGCGCCCGACAGCAAAACTCAAAGACATAATACGAGACATAGCGCCAGGGTGCACTTGGTTCAGATGAATCTTGAAGGCGTCCAACACCGAGGCTAAAAACTTGGTAATAGGGAGTCTGAAGTTGCACATCTGAAAATAGACCGCATAGACACCTATATTACCCTCTGGGGGCTTCAAAATGGCCTTACCATCTTTGGGAAGCTCCGGCTCGTATTCTGGCAGAATCCCATACAAAGAACACAATTGATCCAACTCTTCCTGCTTCCATTTAATGACCACCTGTGATACCCCACAATTTCAGGTTCTTACTTTAACTAAACGCTAGTTACTTGTACTTACATTCTTTGCATTCTACTTAACTAGTGTTAGCTAGATGAGTCACATGTTGCACAGTTATAGGTTAATAACTGCATGAAGTGGTAATTACCAAACTATATACATGAGTAGTGAACCCGGATGTTGGCGAATTGTGAAGTTAAATAATTGTGGATTAATTGGTTGATATTAATTGCAATTACGTGTTTCTGTGAAACTATGTGCATACTGTATGTGATTACGTGAACATAAACTGAACGCGTTATTAAAAACCGTAATCGATGAACCGTTAGGATGGTTGTGGTCTTAATACATGGGGTTATGCTTGATATGGTCCAAAATAGCGAAAACATCGAAGAACATACAATACATTGGACCAGACCGTGCGAAACGAAAAATGGATGAGTGAGCGGCGCTCACTCAATCCGAACGGCCGCTCACTGGGACTGCGCGTCTAAACCGACTTTAAACACCTATTTAAGCAATATTAAGCCCCAAGTACCTCATAACCTTAACCCTAATCGTCCCTAACACCTCTCCTACGAAAAATACATCTCCTAACACCTGCTAAAGCTCAAGAACATCATTCAGGAGGCGTAGAAGGTCTTTGGTTGGTGATCTTGAAGTGCTTTTTGTATAACATTCAATCTCTTGTGTTTTAATCTTCTTTAATATGTTTTTAAACATCATAACCGAGTTTTTCCAGGTCTAAAACACTTTTATAATGATTAAAAATTGTTGTTCATAAAGATTAATGGGGTTAAACATGATGTTATGCGATGATTATTGTGTGTGTTGCATGAGTTTGCATGTTCTTGATGTTTTAGACTTCTAGGGTGTATGATTGATGATGTTTAACATGTATCTTGCAAGGTTTTGATCAAGTTAGGTGTTATTAATGTTATATGATGTTTTTTGAGTATTGTTGATCGTTAATATGCAAAGATAGTGATTAAAACTAGGGTTTATGCATGATTTAAAATGTGGACAGAATGTTTAAATTGAGTTGTAGAGGCTGTAACGTGATGTTAAATTGTTTTTTTTGGTGAGTTCTTTATATGAAAACATTGTACATGGTCTTAGCTTTTCATAATGGTCAAAATCATCTGATTTGGACATTGTTTGATAGGTTTTTAGAATTTTCTTTGATTAAAGGTCATATCAGATTTTCGGATTAGAAATTTGGGTCAACTTTAAACGACCATAACTTGAGTTTTAAAAAGAGTTTGGTTATGAAATTTGGACAGTAGGTCGACATGGGTAAAACTTGGCTTTTCCATGTAGATTCATCTCGTTTGGATGAATACAAAATTTTTGGGAATTTTTTTCTACTAATCTGATCTGTTGTGAGTATTTTCTGGACATAGCTGTATTGTATGATTTTTCATAAATTTTGTGTATGGTTTATACCCGAAATAAAAATATGGACTTGACCGGTAGATACCTGGAATATTCAATAAAATTTTGAGAGTCTAATTCATTGGATAAATATTTTTAATAAATTAGTTTTCACAGCGCATAATCTGTCCTAAAAATGCAGATTATGTAATGTACGCTTATGTGACTGTTTGGAGTCTTGTATGACTTGTAATTGACATGAGCTTGTATGAGAACTTATATGAGATGTATATGAAGTGTATAACTATTGTAAATCATTGTGTTCACCAACGAGTTCGTAGGGTTTACTTGTGCATTTAGAATCTTTAGGTGTCACTTACACGGTTTTGAACTTTTAAATGTCTTGGACAAACGGGTCATATGGTGTAATGATATTACACATATACTCATTTAGTGACACATGTAATAGGGAGTTGGTAGTACGTCCTATTTGCGAAGTTTGGATTATTTGCTTGCGACCTAAGGTGAGTTTCACTACTCTTTTCTCAAAGCATGCGTCTCGGGGAGACAACTTACTTAACTTTTCTAGTCCAGTTTGGGACAACTCACACATCCTGTATTATGGGGTGCTAGGTTCACGAGGTGAATCTGTTCTTACTAATTCATGCTTTATGTCCTTGATGAACTAAACCAACTCTATCATTGAAGTCCTTCTAGATATCGAATGAATTGCCGGGTGGGCAAGCGGGTTATTAGTTGATAGCGCTATTAGGTTTCACAAACCTCACATCGTGTTGGGAGCATGGGTGTGAACTATAACTTAACATTTACTATCATTGTTGATAGACAATGATGCAAGGCTCTTTGCTCACTATTGTGGGATCTCGTTGTTTAGCAGTTCGATATTACCGGTGTTAGTTGTCATGAGTGGGTTAGCTACCCTGACATATGAATTAGCTGTTACTTGTTGTTACATGGTCTGGGAGGCCTACGGACTTACTTATTGTTACGTGGTTTTGGGAAAACTACGCGTTTACTTACTCATTTTACTTTACTTTACTTTGTGAACTCACCAACTTTATGTTGACACACGATAACATGCTTTTGCAGGTCACTAGTTTCGGAGCACGTATAGGGCATGCATCATATAGTGTCATTAAGATATGAACACTTAACTATTTTCGAATATTTAATTATTTACTTTTGGTTTTGGGCGCATTGTTTTGCGCAGACTTTTTGGTTAACTGTCTTCTTTAATTTCGCTTCCGCAAATACTTAAATGTTTTGGTTAAGTTTTAAACTTGGTTTTTGATAACGAACTAAATGGTTTGGGCATTTAGATTCATTCATGTGACTTATGGCTATGGGATCCTGGTATGTCATGCGCCTCGCGGTATAAACCCCGCAGTGGAAATTTGAGGGTGTGAGACCACCTCTCCAGCAACTGGAGGTGCCTTCTTCGAATCTTTTTTATCAGCTTGGAGTCTTTCTTCCCATCCTTCTGGTTTTTTCTTTAACAACGAAAATGTAAGAAGAGATTCCATAGGTTCGAGACATTTGTATGAGAAGTAACAAGAGAATCGGGGGGGGGGGGGGCGAAGGATTCAAAGAATGAAAAAAGGTTTTCGCCGAGTGAGCATAGAGAAAATTTCAAAATTTTGCAAAGTGTGGAATGAGGTATGTGAGATACGCAATCACCTTTTATAGTTGGGCAACTAATGCCCTGAAGACCTGTGACATTGTGCCGCACGGACCGACCAATCAGAGCGCGACACGTAAGAGAGAGAAACAGACAAACGACTGAAGCGACAGCGAGGGCCCTCTGAAAAAGCAAACGACAGATGACTTTTTGTCTCACCAAACCGTGCTCTCACTTGACACAC
>JAUTDX010005405.1:0-41244 GCA_030844895.1 Ambrosia x helenae | reverse complement strand
AAAACGCAAATAATCAGTTTTTTGTGTTTAGGGTTGAGTTTTGAAATGAATTTTTAGGCTATCAAAACGCAATAATCTAAAAGCAGCTCCACCCCTGCTTTTTCAAAACGTATAAGCTGTTTTGAAAAATCAATCCCAAACACCCTCTTAATGTTAATTCCATTTTATGTTTTCCAACAATAATAAGAGTCTTAACAACAAAGGTTTGAAATTAATGATGATAGAATCATAACTATCTATGTTACCTTATTAAGGAGGAGAGATGACTTCAAAGGTAATTTTACCTCATTTTTAAGATGGCATTCCAAAAGGCTCTTCACAAATCCCAACTTTTTTAGCATTTTCTTCCAGAAATACCCCTCATTAAAATTACGCTACCTATGCAATCTTTTAAACCCTTATCATGCGTTTGTATGCCTGGGGTATCCACAACCTGTGAAATTTCAGTTACAAATCCCTCAGGTCTGCACATTTAATTCAGAATTCATTGGCATTCAAGGAATTCCATCAGTTTGCCTATCAATCGACCATTCTCCCTCAAGTTTGCTATTTAATCTCCCATCAATTTTCCATTCAAATAGTGTTAATCTTCTTTTCAGTAGTATGATTTTTATTCACACACATACTTTTAAACCCTACCATTTTCATTGTTAGTGTTTTGTAAGATGTATATGCACATGGTATTGGAAATTATTTGCCAAATGATGCGAGGCTTGATTTTGCTTTTTTAGGGAAAACTTATGACCAGAATCAATATGTTATTTATTTTTTACCTTTTTCAATTGATTGTAGGTAGAGGTAAAATGGAGGGTCTACATGATGTATCGATAATATTCTGTGAAGTTTAGTTTTGGCTCAAATAAGCTCTGTTTATAGTTTATAGTAATTTTGCAGACCCATTGCTTGAAAAGTTGTGGAATCTATAATTCACTAAAGCCGATTGGCACCAATCATCCGGTGTGTGCTCAGCTTAGGTATAATGTTGATGTCGTTTCTGAATACATAATTAAGTGGATTCCCATTCCAGAGAAATTTCATTTCACCGTGAGAGCCGTGGTGGTGAATATCAAGACTGTGGAGCTTCTCTATGGTTCCAATGGGTGAGCCGCCTTGGTGCACCCTGGTGCAGGTAGCACCACCACCACCAGAAGTGATGCGGTTTCTTCCTTACAAGGAAAAAAAGAAGACCCGAAAGTGAGTTTCTCAACATAAAAATTATTAATATGTAGTTTTCAATAATCTAATATTAATAATCAATATTACCTTTTCTGCACTAACTTTTTTGTTCTTGCAGATTTGAGAAGAGGGTAAGGTATGCAACATGAAAGGCGAGAGCGGATGTGAGACAACGTGTGAAAGGGAGGTTTATTAAGGCGGGTGATGCGTATGATTATGATCCCATGAGTGAAACAAGAAGCTTCTGAGTGCAAAGATAGTTGTTGTTGTGTGAAGATCTCTATAAATTATAGTTGAACGTAGGGTGAGTCTTGACAGTTTTATACTTCATATTTGGGATGTTTTGTAGTATGTAGTTTTTTCAAGTAAGTTTTAATTTTTTAAGTTTGCAGTTATTGAATGTTGAATGATAATGTGAAAAGGAACCAATGCTTTTGTTTTCTGTACTTTTTATATGACTCATGCTCGCCCCCCGCACACGGTTTGGCTTACTAGGTCGACACCATGTCAACAATCGTTTTTCTGCAAAGTTTATTGATATATACTTTACGGAGCCTATATCATATATTAAGTTACGAAATTTAGAGATCAGTTATCTAAACAATTTCTTATTTGTAGATGTGTGATGTTAATTATCCTTGCAAGATATTGTTGGATGAACTTCAAGAGCATGAAGATCCTATTGATATTGCAAATGGTTAGCTTTCTTTGTATTTGTATTTGTGTTTTCTTTGTATTTGTAATTGTTCTTATCTTCTGGATTGCTTTTGTTTAAGACTGTCTGGTACTTTTTATCTTCCAACTACAGATTTTAAATTGGATTTTCTTATTTAATGGTTGAAGTTCTCTTCTATAGAAGCTATTAAGTCGTGCTAGAGTTTTCACACTTCACTTAAATATTCTTTTTATTAGACTATTGCAATATGTTTATATATGTGGGGAGTTAAATGTAAATCCTACTGACAATTCATATTTGAATCATGTTTTCAATCCAATGATTTACCTAAACTCACGTATATGTTGATTCAAGAATGTTGATCTGATTTTTAACAATTTATCATGAGTCTTTATTTTAAATTTAACATGGAAGATCATCATACTCATAGAGTAATGTAGCTTCACATTCAAGTTTTTAAAATGCATGAAAGTTTAAAACATTCTTCATCACAACCCCTTCTAAAAACCCACACATGTCCACCAGATCACACGACCCACACATCTCCACTAGGCCACGCGTAGTGGTTCGCCTGTATCCACCGATAATTTGAAAAATCTAATTGGAAACTAATACCTTTGTAGCCACCAACGATTTGGAGAATCTGACCAGTAAGTAATAATGGCCATAAGATTGAGCCATGTCGCCTCCCAGATTATGGGGGGAACGGCGTCGTTGGGTGATTTGTGACATCCTCTCTTCATCTCTGCTATATAAGTCGGGAAACCCGCTGCAACGCGCGGGCATTCCTACTAGTTCTCTTAATTTTTGAGAGTAATAAACCTGATAATCATAACTAATCTTTTAATTGATAATGTTAGTGATTCTTTTATGTAGTTTGCAAAAAACATGTAACCATAGTAAATAACTTATCAGCAATAAAAAGAAAAGGAACACTTTCGTCCAAGCTTAATTACATTTAGTGAACTGAAGAGGTCTGGGCTTGATAGTGACATAGGAGAAAAGCTTCATATCACACTCAAACATCTTCATTTCATCTGGACTCAATGTAACTATGGCTTCAACACTACCTCCCTTCAGTGTGTCATTCAAAGCCAAAAATCTGGAGATTCCAGATTTCCAGATTCATATAATATAACAATATCGGCTTTCTTCACCCGAAGTCTAACTGTAGAAATTTAGGGTTTGATTAACAAACAACAAGAACAGATGAGCCAACACAAACTCGTGACCAGAACAACAAAGGATATAGGTGACAAAACGGTGACAAAACTCTTATTAACCCAACCCTAAAATAGTGCCCGCCAAATACCCAAACAATCTCAGCAAATCACTGAGATTATAATAATACAAAGTCTGTCGAAGAACTGTTGATTGATAAGATCAGCAGATCAAGACTGAATGAAAGATACAATGGAAACTAATCAAACAGACTTACAAAACTAACAGAGAGAAACCCTAGAACAAACGAGAGAGATAACAAAAAGAATAACAATGACTGAATGAATGATATAATGAGATCACTGTGCTTTATATAACCCCAGCTAGAAGCTTCCAAAGATGCCAATCCAACAGTGCAAGGAAACCCAATCAACGGCTGATATAAAACCCTGAAAACAATCTTAACAACTTTCTCAACAAACCACAACAATAATATGAACCCCCATAATGAACCAGACCAAAACCCAGGTCAAAGACCAATGGGTTAATAAATGGACTAATATCATAACCAGCCCAATATATCATAATGTGTTGGGCTAATAATATCTGGCCCAATATAAGAGATCCAATTTAGTAATTGAATTAGAGAAATATTATCAAAGATGCTTGTATCTTTTTAACACTAACTCATACATTCCATTATTCAACATGCTTGTAGCAAACATGCAGTCACCTTCGGTTGTCATATCCCCAGTAGTTTTAATTCCCTCGATATATCATTGAACATCTGTTAGCCTCCGTTTGTTTTGCTATTGATTCTCTCAATTCACCCATCATGGTTGGCAAATCCAGGCGGGCACCAGGAAAGCATATTGCACTAGCTACATCAACAAGGTTCCAACAGATTCTTTTGGTAAAGGAGGAGACACCCTATTTTGGAGATTCATGACTGACAATATATCATGCGGTGATTGTGGACCAAACGAATAAGCAATCTTACTTTTAATTTATTGCTTGAACAAGAGATATAGGCAATATTGTCATATGTTGTTACCTTAGCATCTAGGTCTAACTCCACTTGACCAACAGGCAAAAAAATAACCCAGAGTAACCAAAGCTGCAACAATATCAGATATATCCATAAACATCCATATGAATGGAATTATGGAAGTTAGCAACCATTTCATGAAAACACCCCATAAAATTAATGAAAAAAAAACAGCGATGTCATGAAAAAAACTATAATAGATACCATATCATAATAAATATAGTAGACCTACACGAGTCACAGTAAAAATTACATGAAAATCCGCAGCCTTGCAATTCATGTATGGTGATTGTTTGTAGGCTATCCATCATTTATTACAGTTCATTGATCGGTATATAACAAATAAAAGTTGAGGTTTTTGTTTGTTTATGTAGATTGGACTACAATTTGCAATTTGGGTACCTGTAATATCTGTTGATCATTTGCAGATGTGTCTATAGTTAAAGAGGGTTTAGTGTTCGTGACAGAGGTTGCATCTTCTCTTCGAGCATTATGGGTTTTAGGTGCACCGTGGTACCCCGAGTAGGTTGTGATTGTGCAGATTTTTTGGTCTGTGTCCTTTCCACCTTTGCAACCTTCACTTTGCTCCTAAGGATTGAAACCGCAATGTAAAACTTTATAAAGTTAATTTTCAATACATTGTGCAAATGAATTTACAACTACTATGTAAAATGTTGAATTATGTTGCTCAATATCTAAATACAAAAATAATTGATTTTTTTCAACTAATCAAAGCAATTTGACCATATATATATATTATTTGGTAAAGAAGTCATATTTCTATAGTATGCAAGTTAAAAACCGGAAATCTAATAAGAACATACATATGTTAGCATCATCCACCAGGCCCAAGAAAATTGGATAAGTGAAATTGAGTGACTTTAGTGGAAATGGAATACTCCACCAAGCGAGTAATACCCAACTCATGCAATATACAATTTCCTTCATTTGTGAACAAATTATTACAACCAAAAAAAAAATCATACTGACAGGTGATATATGTACAGGTGGATACGCTACATTTGATGTATACGCTATAATACTACTCATAGATTTATAAACCTGAAATATCAAGTCACAATCAAGGCATAGACTTATTAAGGAGGCTCAAGGCACCTAATAGGGCTGCTGCACACAAATCTACCTTTTTAATATATGCTATTTAAATGATTGTGTATAAATTTGCTTTAGGTTTGCCACTTCATGTTGGTATCCACAAAATTGCATAGCTTTAAATTGATTTTAATATAATTTATCATGTTCGTTAAATCTTTGAAGATGGAAACAGACACAAATGTAGAACAGGAAGAAGACGTATTTACAAAATCGCGTACCTCTTTATCATCAGAGTAATTCTCCTCCAAGCTAGACTATGTAGCAGGCTCTTCTGATCTATAACTATAATCTTTCTTTGCCTGAAACCTGAGCAGGTGACTTTTTTTCCAATACACTCATAAAATCTGTCCTGTAATTAATCATACATGGTCGAAACACATGTCCAGAGACATGTGCAGATATATTGAGTTCCCTGTTTTAAAACACTTTTATACAGATAACAATAATTGTGTTTTAAACTGCATTATCTACCTCAACTGAACTGTTCCCAACAACTTTTTGGATACTAATTTCATCCATCTTCCTCCTGATATTCACAGCTTTGTCCCACTTCTTATCTTCAGAATATATGTTTGATAAGAGCACATAATTTCCATCATCATAAGCTTCAAGCGAACGTATTTCACTAGTAGCTTCTTCAGCCAATTCAACATTTTTATAGATCTTACACGCACCAAGAACTGTTCTCCAAATTCTCGCATCTGGTTTAAACGGCATGTTTCTGATAACATTTCTGGCTGCATCTAGACACACCTGCTCGACACAGGATATCAACCATACAACCATAATTGTTCGATTTCTGGTTTAAGTCCATATACATCCCTCATCGAGTTGAAGTAATTCCACCCGTCGTTAACTAACCAGTGTGACTACACGCACTCAAAACACCTACGAAAGTAATGCCATTCGGTTTAACTCCTTCAGATATCATAGCGTGAAAATGATCAAGTGCCACATCACCATACCCATGGTTTGCCAGCCCCATTATCATCACACTCCATAAGAACACATCCTTGTCTTTCAAGGGGTTAAAAACCTTTAACGCGCTGTCGATATCCCCACACTTTGCATACATGTTAACTAAACAAGTCCCAAGCTTTACATCTATTTCAATCCGCCTCCTCTCTATGTACTCATGAACTATCTTGCCCATGCCCAAAGCACCCAAATCACTACACGCAGACAACACACTCACAAAAGTTATTTTATCCGGCAAAATCTTGCCCAACCGCATCTCATTAAAAAGACTTAACGCCTCATGAGCCATGCCCAAACCGCCTTGTAACGAATACCCATGAATCATAGTATTCCACGAAACCAAATCTCTTTTCAACATCTCATCAAACACTCGACGCGCCAAACCCATTTCCCCAATCCTCGCATACTCCGCCAACAACACATTACACATTACCAAGTCTCTTTGCGGCGTTTCATCAAACACCTTCCGCGCAAACTCAACACACTTAAATTTCACATACATTTCAATAACACCAGTCTGAACAAACAAATCATTCCCAAACCCAAGTTTCAGAATCTGGGTATGCACCGTTTGACCATTGTGAACAAAACACGCCCGCCCACCACGCTCTGAACAACTAAAGACAGACTAAAGCTATCTACAAACAAATAATCTTGACGACGCAATCGGATAAATAACGACAGACACTTGTCATACTGTTGTGAAGTTAATAAGCTTTGATCAGGGTGTTATAAAGAAATGTGTCTGGGCTTGGCATTTCGTCGAACAGTTGGTGTGCATAATGTAAATTTAAGGAATTAGAGGGTAGATTATGAAGAAGGTTGGTAATTATGAAGTTGTTGGATATAAGTGAGGCTTTTATTAGATATGCGTGGATGTTAATGATGTGTTGAAGTGTTTTTGTTTTTGAGTTGTGAATTAAGGATGTGAGTTTTTGTTTGATTGGGTTTGATGCATAGTGTGGAAATATTGATCTTAGATGCATTGTTTGTTTCCATGTTAACAAGAACTTGATCGAAGCCTAATAAATGTTACCTTGGCGTTAGGTGATACTCGTCTGATTATAAGAAAAACACGTATATACTCATTTTGTGAACGTTTTATTATTATTTTGTGTTCATTTCTTTGGGTGATAGAATACTCCACTAATACCGAATTCCACCATAATTCTAATTTAGTATCGTATTTGCTTATCCCCGATGTTCCACGCTTTAGTTCACCTACGCTTGGTGATTTATACTTATGTTCATTTATCCACAATGATAGACATTTATATTTGTCTACTTGCGTTAAATCGCATTGAGGCTCACCTGCTTTCAGTGATACACATTTATATTCACCTACCCATGGCGATTCATGATTTTACTCACCTTCATATGGTAATTCAATTTCATCTTACTTAGTTCTCTCATTTCAGATAAACGAAGAACTAGGGATAAACATTTAAGTAGAAAATATTGATATCGAGCCGGTACCGATACCCAAAATACCAGTAACGATCCATTTTCGGTACCAAGTTTTTGAAGATTTCAATAGCGGTATTTTCGGTATCAGTATCGGTTCGAACCGATAGTTTATCTTAAACGGTATCAGATCGTATATTTTCTGTATCAGTATCGTATATTTTCAGTATCGGAATCAATTTAGTTTGGTATGGTATGTTACCTGCCTCATCTCTTTAGTACAACACAAACACAAGGTAATAATGTATACTCAATATTCAGGGGGGCATACTTGTACAGAAAAGATATAACTGTGGGTATTATTTGTTAACTACAAAAACAAGTCAAAGACCACGTCAATCCATCAACATTATGACCGGCTAAGCCGGTCAATGCATCCAGCACTAGCCAAACGACTCTTTAACACAAAGTTGAAAAATAAAACCGTCGACTTCTTTCAACGCTCACACACAAAAAAAAATAAAAAAATCGAATTAGGGTTTGTTCGTATCAATTTCAAGATCATCCTAACCAAAGGAGGGAGAAAATCCCAAAATTACATGCTTCTCTCTCTTCGTTGACTTTATTTTGAAGATTACCCGTTAAATTTTCTCTTAAAATCGAGAGATTTTTGTTTTCAGGTAAATATGTTTTTACAATCTCATCTGGGTTTGTTGATGTTTGTGATTTTTTTTGTTTAATATGTCTACATGGATATAATTTAATATAGATTTGTTGTGTGTTGTGTTGATGTACTGACTGTTGTTGTTGTAGCCCTAGGGTTTAATATAAGATAGTGATTTAGGGGCTTAATCTCTTGAAGTTTTGTGAATTTTAGATATATGTAATTGAAAAATGAAATTTTGATTTGAAATTGAAAGTCAACCTTTTTTTTTTTTTTAAGATTATGATGCTAAGATATTTATCAGGGTTTGAAGATGGTGTTTATGATATTTAGTGTTTTATGAAGATAATTATGGAGTGATTATTGTTAGAAATTTATCATCTTTTGTTGTTAGGTCAGATCTTGAATCGGTTGTCGTTGTCGAGCTAACGAGTAACTAGCCATTTTGAAGCTAATTTGTAGGCTGGGAATTGTTTGTTTTTCGGAATTTTGATAAGGAACACCTTTTTTTAATAAAATGTTTGAAGTGAGAAATAATAAGTGATTGCTCTTAAAGGCGCTGTTGAGTGTCTTTCGGAGGCTGTTTCGTTCACCCTGTACAAATTGTGTGCTCTGAATTCAAATTTGACACAAAATGGTTTAGCTTTGATGTAGTAATGTTATTATTGTTGACTATTTAGTATCAGACGACGTGTTTTTTAATTGGATTTGCTTCTGTTTATTGTTTTAGAATTTAACATTGCGAAAGATGTTGCCGCCACGTCAGCAACCAAGGTCGGGAGTACTGCACACATCTCTATCCCTTGTTCCAGCAGATGGCTCAAATTCTGATCAGCTCCGAGACTCGCCCACAGAAAGTGCTAGCTCACGTGAAACCTGGCCCACGTCTGATGCTTTGATGCTATCCAAGCAGCAGCAGATAGAGAGGGAAAAAAGCAAGGGAACGTGAAAACGGTTCTGCTGAACATTCTGTCATCCGTCATATATCAAGCTCAGATAAGATGTCTCTCAGAGACATTTCTAAAGAGAGGGTTGATGTTATTGCGGAGCGAATGCATCATCTCCCTGATGACTTTTTGGATAAATTAAAAAATGAACTTCGTGGTCTTATTGAAGGAATGGGCGGTCCTCAACACAGAGAGGAATATATTTCTCTACAAAAAATGGTTTTAAGCAGGCCCGACTTAACAGAAAAAACGCTGATCTTAGCGCACCGTGGACAGCTGGAAATATTAGTCGCTATCAAAACTGGAATTCAAGCGTTTCTACATCCGACTGTTAGTTTATCCCAAGCTTCTCTTATTGAGATCTTTCTATACAAAAGGTGTAGAAACATAGCATGTGGAAACTCAATCCCAGCTGACAACTGTACTTGTGAAATTTGCTCGAAAAGGAACGGTTTCTGTAACCTATGCATGTGTGTGATATGTAGCAAGTTTGACTTTGAAGTCAATACGTGTAGATGGATTGGGTGTGATTCATGTTCACACTGGACGCACACTGATTGTGCGATACACAATGCACAAATTGGCATGGGGCCCACTGTAAATGGAGGTAGCTCAGGTGAGATGCTCTTTAGGTGTCGAGCATGCATGAGGACGTCAGAGTTGTTTGGGTGGGTCAAAGATGTTTTCCATCATTGTGCACCGTTGTGGGACCGAGAAGCTTTGGTTAGAGAACTTGAATATGTGAGTAGGATTTTTCGTGGAAGTGAGGAGTCGAGAGGAAGGAAACTGTATTGGAAATGTGGAGAACTTGTTGAAAAGTTAAAAAGCGGGGTAGCTGAACCGATGGCATCCAAAGCAATACTGTCATTTTTTCAAGGTAATTGATATTCTCATCTAGTATTTTGATAAAAGTTTGTTTAACTACTACAAAATGTTTGAATAGTAATTAAGCATCTTCTAATTATGTTGCATATTTTATTCCCATAATTTTACGAAGTATATACACGTATAATCTTCAAGTGTTCTAGATATAAGAAGTGTTTTGATGTGTGTTTGAAAATTTAGTGATCATGTGATATCAGATAACATGTACCAGACTAATCTTATGTTACAAAACAGTCTGTAGAGTTTGAAGTTGTGATACTAAATAATCTAATGATCAAGTTCTATGAATTCAGTTTTTTCTTTAATTAATAAATGAAAGGACCGATAAGGGCAAATTTATTGTGAAAAAACGTAGAAAACCTCTCAATTTAGTATAAAATTAGGGGTAACAGGTGATTTTGGTTTATTCTTATAGTACTAATTTTATTGATCCTTTGTTCAGAGTTTGACATAGACCCCACAAAGCATCAAGAAGGCGGTGAAGGTCGACTAATGGCTCCACAAGAAGCATTCAACCGAATCGCAGACGTTGTACAAGAAGCAATAAAAAAGATGGAAATGGTGGAAGAAGAGAAGATACGCGCCACAAAAAAGGCCCGTTTAGCTCTCGAGGCATGCGATCAAGAACTCAAAGACAAAGCCCGTGAAGTAGCCGCACTCAAAATGGAAAGACAAAAGAAAAAATCACAAGTCGATGAGCTTGAAAGCATTGTGAGGCTTAAACAAGCAGAAGCCGAGATGTTTGACCTCAAAGCCAGTGAAGCTAGACGTGAAGCCGAACGACTGCAGAGAATCGCGCTCGCTAAAGCTGAGAAATCTGAAGAAGATTACGCAAGCAGGTATTTGAAACAACGGTTACATGAAGCCGAAGCGGAAAAACATACTTATTTGAGAAAATGAAGCTGCAAGAGAGTTCATCAAGAGCATCACAAAGCAGTGTTGGTGTGAGTGAGCCATCACAGATGATGATGTATAATAAGATTCAAGATCTGCTCAAGAACATGTATACTACACCTTCTAAAGCAGATGGTCAGTCAAGTGACATGCGTTCTCTTGGTTCTGTTTGATTAAGTTTGGTGTTTTGTTGGTTTTTTGGATTTTCTTATAATGTTTAATATTATTTTAACCCAAACACTGAAGTTGTAGTAACTTTGTACTTGTTATGTTGTTTTTTAAGTGTTATGTGATTATTGTAAGTGGAAGATTATCTGAACTAGTGTATTTTTTTAATTATAATTAACGTATTTTTATTAATAAAATTTGATTATTTGGGTTGCATGTCTTGTTGTTTTATAACATAACATGGTTGTTTATAAACAGTTGAATTTTTTTGTGATTTGGTTTTAGTCTTGACGGGTTTATATGAGTGGAGAAGATAGAAACGAGAGTGATTTGAAATAGTTTGGAAGTTTGGGGTTTCGGTTGTCCCGTACTTAGAAACCAAAAACTACACAACCTTTGGTTGATAGGGGAGAAAAGGTGTGACGTGGAGGAGAGAGACGAAGATAGAAGTGAAGGTTCTAAAGGAATTTTGTAAATTTGATGTGACGATGAGAAAACGGTTTGTAAAGGATTTGTATGTTTTGCATGCTCTAAGATAGTTTTAATAAAAAAAATCACATCTTTATATAACCTTTGCATCATTGTTTTTACATTTCTCTTAAAATAACAAATTTAATAATTTATACATACATGGTATATATTAGGGTGTCGATTGTGTTGGGTTAGCAGGTTAACGAGTCATGAGACTACGGGTTGATGGGTTGAGATATACAACTCGAACCCAACCTATATTATTATTCGTGATAAACATCTTGACCCCAACCTGTAAGAATATATTTATATATTCTATTATGTGGCCCTTATAATCATTTATCTAATAAATGATCAATGACCTAAATACCCTTATTGGTTTAACTGGTCTTTATGTGATGGACGTAATTACCCTTAATGAACCATTAAATAGGGTTTCCCCTTGGGTGTATATATAGAGGTTATTAGGAGAGGTTAAAGACTAATGAAACACCAATACTCTAAACCCTAATGCCTCCCTCTCCTCTCTAAAACTGAGATTATGATCTCCTTAAGCCATCCTAACTGTACACCCTAAACGGGAACCCGATCATCTTGTAGATCATGAAGTCTTCCCTCTCTAGGGTTACTGGCTAATAAGGTACATATCCAATTTACTTATTCATCTTTATGTATTATTATTAAAGAATTGATCAACATGTGGTATCAGAGCGGATGTTGATTAATCAATTCTTTTCTTTTTCCTTAAATCTGGAACTAAATCAGAAAGAAGTTTTTTATAAACCTTGATAAAGAAAAACAATTTTAAGAATTAAAAACGTTGTCATCGAATTTCTGACTTGAGTGTCGATTGTCTAATTTGTTACAATCGATCTTGATTAATATGTTTGAATAAATGAAGCGTTGAATTTAGAATTTTGAAACAGAAACTTCGAATTTTGTTTAGTTCTTTCGAGGTTTATAATATAAATGTAAGGATATGGATTGACTTTAGTCTAAGTTAATTCTTCATTGAAATCATGAACCATAAATTATTATTATTATTATTTTTTAAGCACCGTATAAACTTTCATATATTTGGTGCAAAGTATCAAATTTCATAACCATATAATTTATGTTGGTGACATATTTTTCTAAATGTTATAAAATATGTTTCTATTATTATCATATCATAAATCGGTTCTTGAATGTATTTAGAACTAATGATAAGCTTCATCCTTATTATTGATGAAAATTAGTATAATTGGTTAAAACCAGGATTAAATCTGTTTCCTAAAATTTTGGGAGTAACTTAATCTCCAAGTTTTAAAATTAAATGTTTATTATAGTTTTGAAATATTTTGGAGATTTACTGAAATCCCGAAATTAATTGAAAGAGATTTTCTAAAATCCCTAAATTATAGCACTTATGGGTATTATAGTTCTCGGACAAACTGTTCACGGATTAACATTTTTCGAAAGATGTTCTCATACAGGTTTTCGGATTCAAGTTCTAGAACCAACAGTTCTCGTTTTTTTTTTTTGTTTTCGAAAACCTAAAATTCGAGAACCTAATCCTAAATCCGAGAACTATTACTAAATTTGAGAACCATTACTGATTCCGAAAACCATTACTGAATCCGAGAACTCTCAGGAATTCAAGAACTAACATGTTGACCGAGAACCTAACTAATTTCCGAGAACCTAAGGCCACCCGAGAATTAGTAAATTTTCCGAGAACTAGGAACAAGGTCGAGAACTAATTATTTTCTTGAAAACCTCCTTGTTGTTTCCGGGAACTAATTGTTTTTTCCGAGAACCTAATTTCTACCTAGAACTCAATTGTTACCAAGAACTATGACAAGTTCGAGAACTAACCATTTTCTCGAGAACTTCCTTGTTTGCGAGAACTAACTATTTTTCTCGAGAACCTCTTTTCCCGGGAACTAAGCCTACTTTCCCGAGAACTGGTAATCTAAAATTTTCTCGGGGTTTGCTATTAATTAGTTTATTAGTTTTGAAAAACCTTAACTAATATGTTTTCAAAACCTAAATCAATAAACATTTTGCTTCACTTTGATAACACTTAAAAGGTCCCACTTCTGCCCAAAGGTGATGTGCTACCTTAACATAGTTATCTAAGTCTAACTAAGCATACCATATTAGTTTTGCCTAATTAACAAGAATGTCTCACTTCTGTCCAAAGATGATGTGTTACATTCATGTCCTGCAAAACTAAATTGTGCCTAATAAATTAAGTGTCCCACTTCTGCCCAAAGGTGATGTGCTACACTTAACTGCACATCATGCTTAAATGATTTCACTTCTGCCCAAAGGTGATGTGCTATTGTTTAAGTAGAACTTTTAATTAATCTATTATATTTGGTGTTTATAATAGATGTTATCACATCTTCATCAAAACAATGATCCTCACATATTAATGACCCTTCATTAATATAATGATCCTAATTTTTTGTCCGCGTTACTTGAATATCCCATAATATAAATCACTCTAAAGTTCTTTTAAAAGGTCATATCTCAAACTAATTAATCCACTCTTATTCCAAAACTTAATATGATTTGCTCTTATCGAGTCTTGATTATCCCTTAAGACATGACATCCTGCTAATTTTCTAATAAAATAAAATTTATTTTATTAAGAAGTGGGATAAGTCAAATATAATGTCACTTATGGAAATCAAGAACTCAAATTAATAATTGCTATCAGGGGAGCCATCAAAGATTCTGAAATTCCTAAGACTAATTTTGTTTCTATGGAAGAATCAAAAGAACTCTTAAAGAAGCATGCAATAAATCTAACTCAAATTAATAAGGTTAGGTGACATTCGTGAATACATCATAATAATGAATAACATGGCCTATTAAACTAAGGGCTTATTCATGGAATCGATAAATATTTTCAGTGCGTTATAAAATAACTTTTCCATTAGTATGATTGGATGCCTTATGAATCAACTATAACACTCAAAAGTACCAAAGGAAAATGAGTGTGTTGATAGCAACATATGTACAGGAAAAGAAACGCCTAAAACTGAAAAAAATTAGATCTTATTCACCTTACTATCACTAAATACTTAAAGATGGAAGATAACTTACAATAGAGAGGATAATTTTTAAAGTCCGGAAACAAAATACAAGTACTGCTTCCAGCTCTAACTTCTCCAAGCGAATGTCTCACTGCAAAACTATGCCATTAAACTAGGCACAAGCAGAGAGACAATTCATAAGCCAAGGAAACAGCTGGCTAAGTTAAGTAGTAGAAATCAATGATATTTGACTCCACAAATATAAATATTCCAATTAACACATGATTGTTGAGTCTAGTTCTATTCGTTTCCTTACCAGATTTCAACAAATACTTAAGATGAGAGTAAGCGGCGAATTTAAATGTTAAGGTTGAAAGAACCATTAATAACTGATCTTTGTATTAGGCGTTATGATACCTTACGATATTCTGGATATTACTCAGAATTTTAGTATCAAGACTAAAGCCAAACTTTGACAGTTATGAGTTTTATGACCAAAACAAAGTCTATATTAACTTAAACTCTCATATTATTTGTTGTCATTATCTGAACAGAAACATTATAAAATAGAACAAGAGGATACACACATTTTCACAACTTTGTTATCATGAAAATGCAAATTTAACAAAGGATAATGAGACCTATACACTTCATCCATTGAGACCAAAATTTTCATGAGCAATCATGAATAGGTTAATGAAGGATGATTTGTTATCAATACTCATTCTTAGTGACTTTAAAGCATGTGTTAAATGCCCTAAATTTTAAAATGGCAGAAGGAATAAATAGGTTTCCATCACATGGTATAATTACCTGACATTAGTGGAGCTTAGAAAAATGTCGACTTGTATCTAATATGTTTCATATGGACCTAAGTCTTCAAGAAATCAATTCATATACTTAAAATGTTTCCTTCTAAATATGTCCTTAAAATTTCTTACGAATTCTGGACAACAAGGAAATCAAGTTTAAAATATATGAAATATTCCCATTCACATGCATCGCTAAAACTTATCATATGGAGTTCCTAGAGACCTAAAAGATCAGTGGGAGTATTAAGTGTCCTAATTATAACTTGCAAAAGTTGCAAGAGGTGGGGAAGTGACAACTTTGATCTTATCTCAAATTACACCTCTTGTATATGACGCTACTCCATCACAACTTGTCTCCTTAAAATATAATGATACTCCTAATAAAGTTTCATTGATGCCTAACTATGGGAAGAACTTAGATTTCTTACCAAAACTAAAGTAATCATCAATAAGAGAAACTAACATAAACATTATTGAGTTGTTTCTCTATTATAATCTATTGGTCTTCCAATCTTAGACCCTATGCATGCTAAGTTCCTATTGATTTCTAAGTTTAGTGGGAGCAGTAAAAGTCCTTATCATGACTTGCCAAAGGTACAAGAGGCGGGGGGAGAGACTCATTAAATTCTACTCCGAATTTAACTCCGATTACACCTCTTGTACACCATACTGCACCAACTCTTATACACTTAGAAACTAATATTGCTCCTTATTTACCTAAGAATGAAAGCACCTAACCAAGAGCTAATTCATAAAATTGCATATGTATCCTAATAAACCCAATAGTTAACTCAGGAGGTCATCTAGGTCTAAAAGACCTACTAACTTTGACGATAAAGTACCTTACCTGACTAAAGTTGAAATGGATGTTTGGAAAGTTTATCGATCCTACCTCTTCTACTTATATCATCAGCATCAATTAAATCTTCTAATTGGGATAAAGCTATTATTGACAAGCTTTGATTCCATGAATTAGAATAACGTTTGGATTTGGTTGAATTACCTAAGGGTGTTCATAACTAAAACTGAATCTGAATGGAAACGTTATCACACTAAAAGTATGATTGATTGCTGAGGGTTATACTCAAGAGGGAATAAATTACCAAAGAACCTTCTTACTTGTCTTGCAAAAGGTTTCTTTGAGGATCATTACCGTTCTAGTAGCTTATAATAATTTAAGAGCTACATTATATGGACATTAGACAACTTTCCCTAACATTGATCTGCATGTTCATAAAATAACCTGAAAGTTCTAACTTGAAGGTCAAGAACACTTATTTGTAAGTCAATGAAATCCATGTATTGGTTGATGCAAGAAATTAAACATGATGAAATTATAATGAAATTATTTTCATCAAGTACCAAGTGGATTAATACACCTACCTCAAGATGAGTGGGAGCAAGTAACGAAAACTTGTCCTTATATAGATGACATTCTTTTGACAAGTATATGTTACGTTAGTCAAATCATTGTTCGCGCATACTTTGACATAATGAATCTCGGAGATACCTCTTATGTTATAGGAATCAAATTCACCGAGATAGACTCAACGAGACATTAGTTTCGTCTCTAAGTGGGTCCTTACACATGTAATATACAACATTGCTCTCCTTTAGAGGCTAATAGGATAATTGAGATTACTACCTTATGCTTCATTAATTAGAAGCCTTATGTAAGTTTAAAGTCTATACTCGTTTGGATATTGCTCATGTTGCTGAAAACTAGACTCGTCTAGATTATTGTGAAGCATCTAATAAAATATTACAATATCTCTAAGAAACGAGAGATTATAATTTAAAGAAGAAGTGAGAACTTAAAATAGTTGAATACTCTTATTCCAACTTTGTTGCACTCAAAGAAAACAATATGTCAACTTCGGGATAAATCCTTATTTCGCTGACAAAACTTATCTCATGGAGGAGTCATAATGAACTGTTAACAACAACCTAAGGAATTATGACATAATATGTTGCTTATCACAACGCAACAGTCACTAAATGTTGTTGGAATTTTATCAGTAGACTCATAATTTAATAACTCCATCTAAATTCTATATTGAAGACTTACTGTGATAAAGTCAGCTACCCTGTTTTCTCGAACAGTAACAGTTCGAGCGGAGCTGCATTAGAAATTCGATACGAAATTGATTGTTCACTTATTTTATGAACAAGTAGAGGAAACTAATTCTTTGTATCGAATACATTCATGATATGCTTATGGATCCAATAACTATAGGTCTATCACCCATAAGTCTCTCTAAGGGCCTATAATAGAGACGGGTTTTACTAATGACCATGTACAACTGCATATTGCACTATGAATGGCTAATTATTAATTATTCCTCATCCGTTTAATATTTGTTTGTCTCTAAATACGTTCATGCATGCCTAAGGACGTATAGACACTAATTATACAAATTAACGTTAAGGGCTTACTTGTCATGATCCTAATGTTAAGTTTTAAATTTGGGGTGTAGTATGATTAATGGGGGTCCTGAGTTGAATAACTGACTCAACGACTGTATTTCTCTGCTACATTTTTGGGTTTAAAACTAAAATGAGTGTTAACTCCTGATCAGGCTTATCTAATGCTCATAATAAATGATTACTCGGCCAAGTGGGAGAATGTAAGAATATATTTATATATTCTATTATGTGGCCCTTATAATCATTTATCTAATAAATGATCAATGACCTAAATACCCCTATTGGTTTAACTGGTCTTTATGTGATGGACGTAATTACCCTTAATGAACCATTAAATAGGGTTTCCCCTTGGGTGTATATATAGAGGTTATTAGGAGAGGTTAAAGACTAATGAAACACCAATACTCTAAACCCTAATGCCTCCCTCTCCTCTCTAAAACTGAGATTATGATCTCCTTAAGCCATCCTAACTGTACACCCTAAACGGGAACCCGATCATCTTGTAGATCATGAAGTCTTCCCTCTCTAGGGTTACTGGCTAATAAGGTACATATCCAATTTACTTATTCATGTTTATGTATTATTATTAAAGAATTGATCAACACAACCCGAACATGAGTGATACGAATTTTTTTAAATGTTGAAAATCTTGAAAATGGATTGAGAATTATAAATTTATTTTAGAAAAATTGAAAACAAATAAAATAAAAAAATAAAAAAATTCTAACAAATACTTAAACATGTCGACCACTGTCATGTGGTTTAACCCGAACCAACCTTGTTTTTAAAACAAGTTAATCTAAACGCGACCCATCTAAAAAACAAATCCGTTTTTTAGATGTATTTCGGGTAGTGTTATAAATTGCCACACCTTACACCTATTGTGCACATCATGTTAAAACACTTTCCTACGGTCGGATAAGCGTCACTAAAAACTCATATAGCAATTCAACACACGGCATACCATACATAATATCATCATCATATTCATACCCCTACCGCCACAGACTAACGACGTCGTACGACCATACAACCCTCTCCACACAAATCATATTCAATTACAATTCATACAACCTAATTTACGCCTGATTTCGTCTCTGAACCACCAACCGACAACAAAACATGTCGGATAAATTCTCGGCCACGTTAAGGATCGGCGACCTCAACGATTTCATCGCGCCGTCACAAGGCTGCGTTGTTTCCATGAAGTCCGGTTCCGCTAGACTTATTGATAAACCAAAGGTTTTTTTATTATTATTTTTTATTTTTATTATCTCTTCTTTTTGAACCCTAGTTCGTTAGGTTTTAACTGTTTTGAGTTACTTGTTGTTCATTATTAACTAATTGTTGATAATTTTGAGTTAGGAATACCAGAAGATAGTTGATTATTTTTAAACCCTATGTTGTTATTTTTTAGACTGTTTTAGGCTAATTTGTGGTTGAAATTTAGTTGATTGTTGATAATTTTGGGATGTGTTTAGTTATTAGTGTATGAAAAGCTAGGAGATTGATGATTATTGTAATTTACTAATTTTGGTTGTGCGGTTTAGCGATTTTTTACTGGTTGAAAGAAAAAACTTGCTTTAGATTCATTAAATATGAGTTTGAACATTGAAATAGTGGTAGCTTGATTTTGTTTAGAAATTAGAGGGATTTAGTAGTCATGTGGATTGTTACCGAATGAGAAAGAGGTTTGTTTCATTTCAAACGGCGTTTGATTCACCGTTGAAATTCTCTTAACAAGTGCTGCAATTTGATTTCTATGATGATGGTGTTTGACGTGCGAATCAGTTGATGACTATTATACATTTGAAAAGTTTTGCGTTGAACACTTGATAGGGAACCTATAGAACATTTTGTGAGTTTAGTAATCTGTACCTTTGCTACCTCAGTTTAATAAACTTGTGATTATTAGCTTATCTTTGGAACACGAAAGTACTATGCTATGGATTACATGTATGACTTAAACTAACTCTTCAAAAAAAAAAAAAGATTTTTAAATTTGTTTTAGCTATTTAAGATTTATGATTCTTTCTTTCTCCGATGAATCATACCCTCCCCGACCATATCCCTTGGTCTTCGCGAGAGCAGCCTCTCTATCCCTTGGTATAGAGGTAAGGTTTGGCACCAGCACACCCTCCCCATACATACCATACAAATAGCTTTTGCTGTGAGTGAGATTATACTTGGTAGTTGGTACTTTTGTGTGTTTTTTTTTCTCCTTTTGAAGAATGAAATGAACTACATTCAGTTCTTTTAGACACAAAAACTTTACAAATGAAAGTTCGATATGAATTTTGTTGCAGATTTTACACCACCAAAGCTTCAGTTTTATTATATGTTAAATGTTCAATGTTTAATGTGTGCGCATATGGCTAGAGTTCATTCTATTCAGCTTCAGTTTTGAATGGGAAAGTAGGATCTTGCACTTACTGTTGATGTGTGCGCATGCGCCACAGAACTTAGACCAGCCCTGTTATTTTTATTAAATATATACGCTTTGACATATGAGTTACGCGTTACAGAGTTACACTAAGCATTATGTAAATTATAATTTATTTTCAAGTGCTTTTTCTTGAACAGAAGGCAAAGACGCCACCTGCTACAGAAACACTTCAAACAGATCCAGTAAAAATATCACTCAAGGATTGCTTAGCTTGCAGGTAGTACTTTCTGCCAAATGTGTGGATGTAGCAGAATACTTATACATGTGCTTTTATTCTATTCATCGCTATATTTTGACAACTATTTGATGAAAGTCATTAATTAAATTGATAATATTGCTGTAATCATGCAGTGGGTGCATTACTTCTGCAGAGACTGTTATGCTAGAGAAGCAAAGCTTGGACGAGTTTCTTTCTAATATAAACAATGGGAAAACTGTTGTAGTATCTCTTTCACCGCAGTCTAGGGCTTCTATTGCTGTACACTACGGTCTCTCCCAAGTTCAGGTAGATTTCTTTACATCAGAGATCATTTTACTGCCATGTGATGATGTGAATATTTTACAAAGCTATAGTGGAATTTTTTTTATTTTTTTTGCTAAATGAATTAGACAAACTTTTAATACCTCTGGTGGATTTAAAGGTAATTACGAATGGTATGTTACAGGTTTTCAGGAAATTAACGACATTGTTCAAGTCGTTGGGAGTTAAAGCCGTATTTGATACCAGCTGTAGTAGAGATTTGTCTCTTATTGAATCTTGTAATGAGTTTATATCACGATATAAACAAAGCCGTTTAGATGACAAAAAGGAATCTAAAGCATTTCTGCCCATGATATCCTCTGCATGCCCAGGTACGCTTACCTTTCTGGCAGCTTTATGGATCTACCTATAAAACACCTTACATCTTTAATGATATATGTTTTCAATATATTTTCAGGTTGGATATGCTATGCTGAGAAAACACTTGGTACATTTGTTCTGCCATATATTTCTTCAGTGAAGAGCCCCCAACAATCCATTGGAGCTATCATCAAGCACCATTTATGCCAAAAATTAGGTGTTCGGTGAGCATTATTTTTCAATTATGCATGTCATTAGTTGCATGTTTTATATTTTGTGAGCATAAACAGTTAATTTATATAATTCATATGCTTAAATGATAATGTTTTATGTTTGCATTACCTCCCCAGGCCAAGTGATATTTATCATGTGACAGTGATGCCTTGTTATGACAAAAAACTTGAGGCTTCTAGGGATGATTTTGTTTTCCAAGACCAATCTGACCAAATGACTACAGAGGTAGATTCTGTGCTGACAACTGGAGAGGTTATTGATTTAATACAGGTAAGCCAATTGTTTTATGTTTATTATCTTTTAGTACATCCACTCATGAATCATGATAGATGTCATTAGGGGTGAGCACTTCATGGTTTTGGAACCGTAGTACTGAACCATTAGATCCTTGAAACCGACCCATATTGTTTTAGTGGTTCGGTTCTTGAATTTCATCCTGTAATCGGTTCGGTTCAGTTCTGGGTTTAACCTGATAATATAAATGAAACTGCCAGAACCGTATTCAGTCACCTACATTCTATCTTTAGAGTTTTTGGTTCTTCATCACCTATATTTGATCTTTAGGGTTTCGATTTTTTCACAGAATGTATATCCCCTTGTCATCTATGCTTCTCTAATATGTATATGATTTTTTTGCTTTGTTACTAGTTTGAGATCGAAAATGCAGGCGGTGTAATATTTTGTTTCGTTCTAGTAGTTCAATGTTCTGATTTGAGTTGTATTCTGTCTGCTGCATGATGATCATGTTATGTTTTTGATTCAATGTGAACTGAGTACAGGATATTGTAAACATCGAAGATAGATATGTTCATTTAAAAAAACCCGTATGAGATACTTGATTATGCTTTTATGATGTATGTAACACAGAGTATGTGTAATTGTTATGGCATCAAACAAGCGGGTTCTTGGCCAACAACCATTTTTTACATGACTTGGATTATCTGAATTAACCTGTTCATAGCTCATAATGGGTTTGGTTCTTGGTACCCAAGCGGCCAAGCCCTCTAAACCCGTCGTTTACCCAATATGAATTTGTAATAAAGGGTTTGGTTATGCTTCCTTAAAATAATGCAATATCTTTTCTTGGTTCCGGGTAGTTTCGGTCCAGTTCCGACAGTTTTAACTTGTTTGCTCATCACTAAGTTTCATAATGAAAAGACATACTGTAATAGACTAATAGCAGTTTAACTTGATATCTTTCTAAATAAGGAAATGTTTCTACTTTCTGTTGGTTGTGCAGTTAAAAGCAGTTGATTTCAGCAATCTGGAGGAGTCTCCTCTTGATAAATTGTAAGAACATGCATAGGCTTCTTCGGACTTTCACTCTTTGAATTTCTTTGAAGAAAATAAAAAATAATAATCTGTTGCCATCTTACAGATTATCCAATGTTAGTGAAGAAGGGAATCTTTTTGGGGTCAGGGGAAGTTCAGGAGGATATGCAGATACAATATTTCGTTATGCTGCCAAAACACTGTTTGGTCATGATATCAAAGGGCCTTTGGATTACAGAACCGTAAGGAACTCAGATTTCCAGGAAGTTACTCTAGAAGTAAGCTCTACTTTCTAATGACTTGTTGGATATTAACAAAATATTATGTATGAAAAAAATGAAATTCGATATAAATTTGCAGGTAGAAGGTAAAACCGTATTGAAGTTTGCTCTATGTTATGGTTTCCGGAACTTGCAAAATGTAGTGAGGAAGCTTAAAATTGGAAAATCTGATTACGACTATTTAGAGATCATGGCTTGCCCTTCAGGTGTGTTTTGCAGTTTCATTTGTTTTTCTGTTTATAGCTATTTTCGAATTTATGCTAGATTGCATGCCGGTTTTTGGAAGACATAAACGAGAAAGAATTTAGACTTAGAGGTGGCAAGATGAGTGGTTAGGTGATGATTTAAAATTGGCTTGGGTTGTAGTCTAGTACGGGTCAAAAAGGGCCAGGTTGACATGGAAACACCTTTTTAGTGTTTAATATGATTACAGAACAATATTTATAGACTAAAATTATTTTAGTCTATAAATATTGTTCTGTATCTGTGAATAATACCGTGTTAGGAGATATATAGAATTTGAGTAACTTTCAACTCATTTGGCCCTTTTAGCTTAAATCATTACTAGCACAAACCAAATCAACTCATTCAGTAGTAAACGGGTCGGGTCGGGTCGGGTCGAGATTTTTGCCAATATGTGTTTATCTTCTCTTGGTAAATACTGGACAGGTTGCTTGAATGGGGGTGGCCAACTGAAGCCTAAACCAGGACAATCCGGTAAAGACTTGATTCAAGCATTAGAGACAGCATATATGGAAAATGTAAGTTTCACTTTCAACGACTCACCATCTGTAGCTTGATCATTATTGGGTAGGTTGTCTGTTAACATTAACAATTTGAATAATTTGATAATTGTTGTCAGGTTTTAGTAGCTGACCCATTTGAAAACCCGATTGTGAAGATCTTATATGACGAATGGCTGGAACATCCTGGTTCTGAAAACGCTAAACGACACATACACACAGAATACCACCCAATCGTGAAAAGTATTACTTCTCAATTAAATAACTGGTGACACATACATCTTTCATTTATAGCTTTGGACCCGTTTCCTTACTCCTCTCTGCTGGTGCTCTGTTCGTCACTGATTGGCATTTCCAGTTCTAAAATTTTGGTGAGTCAAATTTTGATTTTGCAGTAGATTTTAATTTATACTGGACTGCAAGAGAAACACGAGCCAGGAAACGTAAAGTAGGACGATCATCGTCTTTCCAGTTTCCATATATTTTGTATTGTTTTGGTATACGTTTTGATATAGTTTTATAGTGTTCGGGTGAAAGGTGCATATTTTTACATGTATGCGTGTCGACTTTCATCTTTTTAACCGTGTCTGCTCTTGCTTTTTTTTTTTTTTTTTTCAATTTACGCTTCGCTCTTTGTACCGGATAATGTATAACTTTTACTTGAAATGGTATGTAAATAATTTTGACCATATGAAATATGTGAAGGATATAATAAAAACCGATACATGGTTGAGTGGTTAACCGCATATTATTAATGCTATATTTAGCAAGTGTGCTATGTGAATATAACTCTACAATTATGCATGTTTTTTTCTCTATAGTATAAGTCCTTTTCGCTGCCTCTTTCGTCTGCTCCACGTGTGTCTGGGTTGTCACCCATATGTTTTATCACCGTCATCTCTCTCTGCCTAATTCATGGTTGTGTTCTCTCTCTACTCGACGGCGAGCCGAAACGAATTCAACGCCGTGATGGCTGAATCGGTGTTTTGGTTTGTTTCTCTCCCTGTCTTTTGGGTGTTTATGAACCCCGCTGTGGGTTTGTAGTTTCGTTCAATTATGGTCTTGGTATGAAGACCTGTAGCTAACCATTGCCAAGGTCAAGACCCTTGTGCTGGCTTTGTTTGTTGTGTACACATATGTAGTTTTGGCTTTAAAAGCCATCGCTAAAGACCAATGTCTCTTTGTTATCTTCTTTTCCCCAAAGCTTACAGTCTCTCTTTGAACCAACCTCTATCCGACGATGATTTGTGGTTGTCGTTTTTCAGGTTCACGACTTGTTACGTTGATGTTACCGGCGGCTTTCGAGCCGCCTACGGTGACGACCGACGTTGATGTTGCTGCTACTGTCCATCGCATTCTCTCTTTGGTAGTGTATGATGACTTTTGCCCAAATTTCGGGTTTCTGTTGATGCTGTTGCCGGTTACTTTTGCCCAATTTTCTCTTGGAGACGGGTTTCTGTTTGGTTGTG
Source organism: Ambrosia x helenae (assembly GCA_030844895.1). NCBI lineage: Eukaryota > Viridiplantae > Streptophyta > Magnoliopsida > Asterales > Asteraceae > Ambrosia > Ambrosia x helenae. The sequence goes on along the minus strand of JAUTDX010005405.1, from coordinate 16,105 downwards.
TATCATGAGCTTTGCCCTAATTTTTGGGTTTCATTGTTAGCTTTCGTCAATGTTGTCGTTCGTTTGAAGGGATGGTGACCGACATACGTCACTCGATACTTTGTCGGCTTAATTTGATGTGAACATGCTTTTGATTTTGGCTTTAAACGCCACCTTAAAAAACCAATGTCTCCCTGCTCTCTTCTTTACTTGGTTAAGGCTGTGAGATTTGTCGTTGGCCTGTGATGAGTTCATACGTCTGAGCATAAAGTGAAACTTATGTTCCTTGGCGTGGCAGGGTTGGTGAATGGTTGGTGTTCATCAGCAACCCCTACAGCCATGGTGTCGTTTTGTTGTATATGTCACACGTATACCAAAGTCTTCAATGTCATTATCGTAACACTTGTAATGAAGTCGCAAACTCTAGGTTGTCGTCGCAACGCGCGACATGGGTAGAAAACTAGTTCCTTCAATCAAATGGTAAAGGACTCAAGCCTTGTAACCTTTAAGCTTTAGTTTTAAACTTCCTAAGGGTTTTTTTAGGAATGTTGGATTTAAATATTCTAATTATCGTCTATTGGCCGTCACCAGTCCCACCTTACAAAACCATTGCTAGTTGTTCCATCTTCTTACTTATTTTCCTACAGCGGTCCTATATGAACTAAAAGTTAATCACTTAGGGGCAGTTTGGCAACTTCTGAATGGGTAAGTGCGTAATCAGTAAGACGTATAAATGGTTAAGAGGTTCTGAATGGGTAAGTGCTGAATCATTAAAGTGATGTTTGGTTGGAAATCTGAATGATGTTCGTTTTCAGCTACAGCAGCTCACGTATTCGTCTTCAGCAACTCTTTTTTGTTCGTTTTCAACTGCAGCAACTTGCGTCTTTGTCTTCCGCAGCTCCTCTGGTTCAGTCAGACTTGTCTCCAAGTCTGACCGGTTAAGAGCCAGGGTCAGATGTGTTCTACGTTCAGACGTTCACATCCAAACAACCCCTCGTCTGACTCGGTCAGAGCCATAACTCACAAAAAAACATGGCCTAGTTTTTGCTTACATGGACTGTCGGCATTAAAAGTTTGCCACATAAGCAGATCACTTCATCAAAATCTTGACTTCTTTTTGCTACATAAACAATTCTCATTAACAAAATTTTGAATTTTTGCCACATAAGTAGTCCAACTCAGGAAAAAGTAACTTGGTGAACTTTTAGTTACCATGAGACCCTTGCATGAAAATGTGTTAAAAGATGGGACCGCTAGCGATCTTTTAAGATGGGACTGGTGGTGAAAAATAGCTGATAATTTGGATTATTTAAATCCGATATTCCTTTATTTTATCAATAGAGTTTTTTATTAAGTGAATATAGAAAGATAAAACTGAAATTAAAATCAGCTACAAAATTATCCGAACAAAACCAACACCCAGTAAAAAATTTCATTGACCGGATTCAATCCACGACGAAGACTTTGGTGACTCGGACAAGTAAAATATCTCGGCTGACAACAGAAAATTTGTAACCCCGGCGAGAAATAGCATAGTTAATTGCTACGCTTCTGATATCTACAATGTGGCTTTTATGGTAGTTTGTTAGAATGTTGTTGTTTATGATGATATTTTGTTTGTTTCTTGCTTTCCATATTAAGTAATTGATTTCAAGTAGCATGATGCATCTTTGAATTACTTCTTGTGTTATTAGATACAAATCCCTAACAAAACGAACGTTGAAAGTATCACATTTTTTAACATGGAATAATTGATGTTGATGATACTAAAGAAAAAAGAAGAAAGTGAAATTATATATGACAAAACATCATCCATATTGGATTAAGAAAGAAAAAAGTATGTTTTTTTTTACCAAACAAAACGAATCTCATTCACATTCACCCAAAAATATTACACTCAAAGTTTACAGCAGAAGTTCACAGCAAACATGATCCCAACTGCAGACCCAAAAACTATAAACAGAAATAAACACCCCAAGCCCATTAAGCAAGAGACTACCTGGGATTTTTGCACCCGAAACACAAACAGGAAAAAACTACCTAACCGTAATCAAAAACCGTAAACTCAAACCAGCTATCTATGTCCATTGCTGGTGCTTTCGCCCTCTTTACCATCCACTAATATGATTCCGTCTTGATCTCATCTACCAGTTTTTGTGTAGCAGTATTCACCTGGTTAAATATCTTCTCGTTTCGGTATATCCAAAGCTTCCAAACAGTCAAAAGAACAATCGCGTAAACAGCTTCTGTCTTCCTTTCACTGCAGTTAAGTGACATGCATTTTTTAATGATCTACAGCAGCGAGTCGTTATCACCGGCGATTTCCAAACTGACCCATTCATTAATACATCTCCATGCCGCCCTAGCCCACAAGCATTCAACAAATATATGATTAGCCGTCTATGGATCTATACCACACCTTTTGCATATACCGTCAGACACATGTAGACCTCGAAACGCCAAAGCTTCAGCCGTAGAGTTATAAATCTAAAACATTGTAAATTAAAAACACTAAGGGACTGTTTGGTAAGCCTCTTAATGAGGTTCTGAATCATTAGTGCTGAATGATCCAGCATTCAACGTGTTTGTTTCAGCTTCTGAATGGAATGGTTAAGGCTGAATCATTAAGACTCGGATGTTGCTGAACCACTAAGCACTGAACCATTAAGCACTGAACTAGGCTGAACCTTAACGAGACTCTCTTACCAATGTAGGATAAGAAAACTATCCATTAAGAGGTCCAACTTAATATTCAGACCTCTTAACCATTCAGACCTCTTAATGATTCAACACTTAATCAATCAAACAACCCCTAAAATGTATTATGCTTCTAAATCATAGAACAAACACTACACAAAAAACATTAACTTACTATGTGTATATTTTTGTAACATGTGTGAGACATGACGAGCTTAAATAAACAAGAACCAACTATATGATACAATAATACGAATGAGAAGACAACGATGATACATTGTACTACAAATTATGTCCAAGGGCGAAGGATGTTGAGGGCCAGGGGTGGCCCCGCCCCCCCTATTTTTTGGTGCAGTGGTATAATTTGACGATTTTCGTAGGTAAATCGAGTCAGGGTTGAGTCCGGCCCCCGCCGATTTGTCACTACCGATAAAAAAAAATTAAGTCCGGCCCCTCCCGACTCGAGAACCAAGCTTCGCCACTAATTATGTCTATAGCCTTATTTCTTGGACTAAATTGCAAACCTTAATATAATACTCATTTTCCTTCCAAAATGACTATTTCCATACTTTGTTCAACTAACAAACAAATAATACCGTGTTGTAAATTGTTGTCGCAGATGCGTCGCACGTGTTTCCCACTAGTGTGTCTGTGTATATATATGTATAAAGGAAAGATCATTTGAGAATAAACTTAATGTGAGAAGAAAAAGAACAAATCACATAATAGTAAAATCGTAAAACAATAAATAATTTATAACTCCCACCATTAATTATCATATCTCTAATTAATTAGGCAACACGCTTTATCCTACACACTTCAAAATTTATCCTACAGATATCGAAATTTATGCTACACATATCGAAATTTATCCTACATGTATCTTACACATATCGAAATGTATCCTACACTTATCGAAATTTATCCTACACTTTATCTTACACATATCGAAATTTACCATTCACCATAGATTAAATTTGTTTTGAAAGAGTATATTTTAAAAAGCAGTTATTAGTTTAAATTAATTAGCTAAAGAAGGAGAATACAATAAATTAACTATTTATATAAATTTACCCTTAGGGGAAGGTTTAAACGAGCACACCCATCTTTTATGAGAACGATGAGAACAAATCTCAACCACCCATTTATTTCCCTTAGGCTTTAATGAAAAGGTTAAATGGGTAATTATACTAATCCCCTTTTCCTTCAACTTAAAATTCACTAGCAAAAAAACAACCCAATTGAGTAATGTAAAATCCTCCACCATTAACAACCACTTATCCACGTATAGATTCATTCACATACAGATAAACAATTCAACTGAAGCCACCAGAAAAGCAAAGAAGGGTGCCGGAGGATGCAAAAGAGGCGGTTCAGGGAAGAAGGCGGTTATCCGGTCCACTAGAGTCGGTCTTTTGTTTCCGATCGGAAGAATTAGCCGTTATTTGAATCACAATCGTTATGCTAAGCGAGCCGGAATCGGTGCTCCAGTTTATCTTGTTGCTGATCTTGAATTCCTTGTTGCTAATGTAAGTTCCCTACGTTAGATATTACAAATCTACAATTACAGTTTTTTATTATTATTATTATTATTATTATTATTATTATTATTATTATTATTATTATTATTATTATTATTATTATTATTATTATTATTGTTATGGAATGATAATAGGTATTATATGAATTTAACAATTATTGTGTTGGAGTTTTAATTAGGCATAAAATGTATTCTAGTGTTGGAGATGGCTTGGAAATTTAGCAAGGGACAATAAGAAGTATATAATAATCCCAAGGCATGTGCTTTTGGTAATTAGGAATGATGAGCATGGAAAGTTGTTTTCAGGTGTGACAATTGCTCATGGTGGTGGTCTTTCGAACATAAACATGATTTTATTGCCATAGAAGACAACTGCTAAAGAGTCTAAATCATCGGCTAAAGCTACCAAGTCTTCGAAGAAAGTTGTTGCTTAGATTATGTTAGATGAGTTGTTCTTATGTGATGTGATTGTAGTTAGATTGAAAAGGGTATTTAGTATTATGTTGATTGTTCTATTTGTGTTAAATAATGGAAGAAACATTTGGTTTCTGCTTCATGTCTTCACTAATCTTGTTACATTCTCAAGTTTCAATAATTAGAGCAAAATAACAAACGCCACAACCATCACAATATCTAATACTCATGAAGTAATTGCGAAATTCGGCTCCAAAAAGAAAAAAAAATAGACACTTTATTTAGCACTATTATGGTATACTCATTTATACTCCCTTATGATTATTAGTTTTAACTATTATGATAACCTCCACAAATGTATTGACCTTTATATATGTGATTACAAATGCAAAAACACCTGTGAATTTGTTTTGGCTACATCACACATTCTGTTCCCAACAATCCTTAAGCAAAATAATGACTCCACAAGGCGACAAAGTGATTGGAAATGTCATTTTGTTGCTAGGACCATGAAATTGTAAACATCAAATGACACATCAAGTGATACATAAACCTCTTTGTGAGTTGCAAGTGTGTACTTGAAACCAACAAGCATTGAAATCAAACATAGTATTATCCAAAATACTATTAATGTTATTAGTACCAAAATGCGTTTGTTATTTTACATTAACCTTAATTGCGTTAAAAACATAATTTGTTCTTAATAACATCTAGGCTTTTTTTTTTTTTTTCATTTTGTTATTTCTTCAAGTCGAATGCTTTCTTCCTCAAATCTTTTTGGTTATTATAAAAACCGTTTGAACTTCAAATTTTCCTTTGATGTTGTATTTTACAGTTTTATATGTGTTTAGGTTTGTTTTATAAATTGTTATCATATTCTATTTTGTGCAAGTGTCTATTTTACAAATGTGTAAATTGCTCATTGTCACTTATTTGTTTTTGCAGAACGTATTTGCAGCTAATTTATACATGTGTAGACAGTTCACTGTATTTTATTTCCATTTTCCTATGTTTAGTTGTATTGACATGTGTAAGTGCCTATTTTACACATGTATAGGTGTTTGTTTACAAATATATAAATTTCTCTCTGTCACTTATTTGTTCCGGATTACACATTTGCATATGATTTACACATGTGTAAACAGATCACTGTCTTTTATTTCTATTTTACCAATGTTCAGTTGTATTACACAGTAAACGTTGGTGATATAGGACGTCTGATTAAGTAGTAACACATTTATTAAAGTCAACTAGTATTATCCAAATGCACAACAGTTCATAATCCTTATTCCACATTAACCACAATAACATAAAAAAGAAATTGTTAATAACATCTAGGATTCTTTTGTTCTTTCTCCATTGCTTTCTTGATCACGATATCTCTGTGTATATTCGCCTCTGATAAAATAATACTTGCAACACTTTCCTTTGAAGCATATTTAGTTGTTCTTTGTCTTTTGCTTTTCTCTGTTTGAATCCGCATTTCCAATTCTTTGCATGACTTTTGCTGTACATTTTCAAATGTCCTATGAGAAACTTTCCACAATCAATGCTATTAAGAGCTATTAGTAACCACCACTACTAACCTTTGAATTAAGATTTCGCAAGAAACTGTGCATAAGTTTATTCTTAATAATAATTACTTAGCTTGTTCGCAGATGAAATGGAAAACGTGGACTCCTTTAAAGTGTAAAATTTTGGTCTGGCGAGCGCTTCTTAATCGATTACCAACGAAGACAGAGCTGATCAAGCGCGGGGTTTATATTCAAAGTAATATTTGTGAGATGTGCGAGTCGGATACAGAAACATCTACTCATCTTTTCACAGGTTGTCTTTTCGTTGCGGAGATATGGAGTCGCGTCGAATCGTGGTGCCGTTTGCCTCCTTCTATTGTCTTTGATGTCATTGATCTTATGAAGATTGGTATGGGTCAGCTGGGTTCTAATCATGCGAAATATGTCTTACGGGGTATTATTTTCACTACGTTATGGACCGTATGGAAGGAGCGCAATGATCGTATTTTTCAAGATAAAAGGCAAAGAGCTCCAGAAGTTTTCGAAAGCATTAAAATAACTTCTTACTTTTGGTTTAAAAATAGAACGAATGTCAATAGTTTATCTTGGAAGGATTGGTGTAATACCCGCTAGCATCATTGTAATTTCGTTTGGTGGCCGAGGGTCCTTGCTTTGAGGACTTCTTGTGTTGTTTTTAATGATATTTACCTTCCAAAAAAAACTTAGCTTGTTACATAAATGATAAGAATAGATACTTTATTTCACAAAGTTACCTAAAAACTTGGTGGAATTTGTGCTTGTTTTTTAACTAGATTTACACATGTGTAAACCTTCATGTATATGATTTACACATGTGTAAAAACATATGGAGATATTTTATAAATTTGTTTTTGTAAAACTATTATGCGTGCAATAAAACAATGTTTAAGTAGCAGTTTACACAACACAACAATTTACTTTCAATTGTGTAAACAATTTACTTACACATGCGTAAACAACTTATTTACACATGTGTAAATATTTTTTTAAGCATAAGCATGATAATGTAAACATGTGTAAACCTACACACACATACGTATGATTATTTTGTTTACCACTCCTTGATGAACACTATGACTACATGTATAAACTATTCACTGCCACTTATTTGTCTCTATTTTACATATGTTCGGTTGTAGTACACATGTGTAAATTGTTTATTTTCACTTATTTGTTTCTAACTGATATAAGTTCAGTTGTACTACACATGTGTAAATTATACAATGTCATTTACTTGTTTCTGTTTTATACATTTGCATCTAAATTACACATGTGTAAAGTATTCCTTGTCACTTAATTATTTCTAACTAACATATATTCAGTTGTATTACACATGTGTAAATTCTATACTTCACTTATATGTTTCTGTCTTACTCAATCGCGCCGGCATTACAGATTTGTAAACCGTTTATTGTCACTTATTTGTATCCATCTTACATATGTTCAGTTCTGTTAAACATGTGCAAATGGTTCACTGTCACTTATTTGTCTTTATCTTTCAACAAAATCAGCCTAATAAACACTTCGACCTTAAACCTTTCATCAAGCACCTCATATGCAACCGCTCAAACATAAGTAATTCAACAAAATCAACGCAATAGACACTTAGTCCTTTAATCAAACACCTCATTTAACTAAACAAAAGTAACTAAAAAAAGCATCACAACACACTTAGATATTTCATCAAACACCTTATGTGCAACCACTGAAACCCATCTATCCTTCTTACATCCTCACATAACTCTCAAATTCCAACAAGATGACAATCTAACATAAAAAACAAAACTATCCAAATTCAATAAATTCAATATGAATGGGAGATAATCTTATCATGGCAGAAAAAAATTCGGAGGTTTCCAGAAACATGAACAATGAATAGCCGAAAATAATCTTACGATTTAGTGGTTATATGGAGAAATTGAAGAATGTTTAATAGATGTAGATGGTGAAGAAGGTTAATTAGACTGTTGATAGAGTAGGATATGCTCAGAAGTTTCAGGGTTATTTTCCTTGAAGAAGAAGATCGAGAGTACAACAAGAGAGAGATAGGTGAAGATTTGTTATTTTACAATAGTGCATCTAAATTTAGGTTTCCTGCTCATTTAATCCCTTGTTTAATCTTAGCTATTGATTAATTATTATCAAGGGATGAAAATGGTTCTTAGTGTTCTCACAAATTACTTTGTTCTCAAGATAACCATTCCCTTTACTTTTAATTTGGTGTCAAATTTGGGAATTTAGTGAATGAATTTGACTCCGAAGATAATTACGGAGAAAGGTGAAGATGGAGGGGAAGACAGATGGGGAAGACGATGATAATATAGTTACTTCACCACACTTGTAACGTCTGTTAGAGGCAAGGACTCAATTGAAAGTTAATAAATATTAGGGCTTAGGGGGAAATTCACATAATTAAGTAAGGATTCGAGCTGCATTCCACCCTACACCATAAGGACTCAAACGATAGTTTGTTTTAAATAGAATTATGTATTCAGATTTTCACATATTACAAATATTTTTATCCCCCGGTGCTTCTCGGGATAGACAAATCTAACATGAAGTGACAAAATATGTGTACTGTAAAAGGTATAGGTCGTTTTTTTAGGAACTTTTTTTAGAGGATCAATACTCGATAACTCACAAAACCCACTTCTATTTCTACATGTGCACATCTTGCTTGAGTGAAATCTTTGTACAACTTTATCACTTCCTCAAGACATTCTAAAGCTTTGATGTGAAAATGAAAAAAAAAATCAAATTGGTATCAAATGATATGTCATGATGATGATTGTTTAAGAGGCGTGCATGGTGGGGTGATTAATTATAACTTATTAGCTAGAGATTTACCTGGTGTCTAAGAATCATATGTTATATATAACTGGCTTAGCAACATTTGTAATCAATGTTCCTAGCAACACCATTCAAAATATAAAAAAATTAGATTCTTACCAAACTGACTACATCTGTGAATATGTATGTTACTTAGTGGGTTCTTATATGTGATAGTAGGTTCAAAAGCATATATACAATCTTAACATAATTAGTGACTTGCCTTGACATGATTAATGAATTACTTGAATACATTGTGTTTTTTTTTCTGTATGAACAAAAACCCACCAAAAATCGTTTTTTTTCTGTTTTTTGTATAGCACCATGGTGCTTGTTGGAAAGATAATAAAACGCTCGTTATTTTGGTGTATTTTTTTTTTAAAATGTCGTATATAAAAGTTATTAACGTTTAAAAATTGTGCGAGGAAGTGCATTTGCCATGCACATGAGAGAGAAAAAGACTTTTGGAGGAAAATCAAGGGTATGAAGGCCTCACCTAGATTATCGTATGACGTATATATACATTATTGTAAAAACATCAAATGCTAATGAAAAAATAAAAAAAAAGATATTATGAAAAAGTGAATTCCTAGTACATCAAAGTGAATGAAATTTCCAGAAAGTTGAATTCGTAATTACAAATTGCATACCATAATTTTTACAAGTTTTTTTTAACTCAATTTCTTAATATTAAACTAGAAGATCAAAGTTAATTCAGGAGGATGATAGGCAAATGGGTAACAAGCTGTCCCGCTACCTCTTTTGAATAGAAAAACCTGTTCTACTAAACACGAATCGACCCTTGGTTAATTTCTCAGGGTCAAGGAATTGCTGTGAAACGACTCATTGCACTTGATCCAGGAACCTGATAGTCTCTGGAGCGATAGATTCAAACATATCAAAGGCAAATGAACGAAGACATATATATTCTCAGTACATACTTGTTCATTCTTGGCAACTTTCTTTCACTTTGCCTTTAAAACTGCTTGCCCGGCACGAACCCGCTTCCCCAAAGACCTACAATGGAGACACACCGGTGAGGTTGCTCAAACGTGTTTTTAACCAATCAAATAAAGAATTACAGTGAGTCAACCTGAAAAATAGTTGTCAATCTCCTAATTTTGTTTTCATAAGTTCTCATACAAAAATAGATTTATACTAAATTACCATCTTTCTCACAAATTTGGTAGGCACCTCCTACATGGGCTACCTTCAATAGATGAAGGTAAATTGATATATAATAGTATAGAGATATATCAATTGTATAACCTGGTCATCAAAGATATCTGACATCACTAACATTTAATACAAAGGCTATATGTCACACCCTTAAATTTCACGTGCGTGGTTTTACCGCGAGGCGCGTGACATATCAGGAGCCAAGTCAACGGTCACAATAAACGGCAACTATATGATATGAAAATGACGTAATAAAACCAACCACAGAGTTTAAAGTTTACATAATACCCAAAAGACATCCGCGGAACCAAATCAAGTTTACAAAACCATAATCCAAAAGTAAGTAGTCTGAAAACATAACATAAAGTTTAACCATGCATGACAGAATGAGACACAGTACGACTCCAGTGCACCTAGTCTCGCTGCTACGTACCTTAGCAACCTGAGAAAACATGTAATGTTACTCAACACATAAAGTGCCCGTGAGTTACAGAGTTTTGTGTTTGCAAAAGTAAGTAACGTTTGTAAAACCAGACCCAACAATCCTTACATCTAAACCTGATGCTAGCTAGACATCGTACATGATACTGAAGTGTCGTGAACCACTGCTGAATGTTAGAATGTCTCAACACCCGCCACGGGACATCACCTGGTGTCGTGAGTTAGATAGGACAAATATGCACCCGTCCGACCTCTAGTCGACCCGAGTGGGGCTTGCCGGGCCCAACAGATCTATTCACACTTTCTCCGCTATGTATCCACATATTAATGGTTCACTAAAAGTTAGGACGACTTTAATGATGTAATGTCACTTAGTACCCATGTGATATAATGTAATATGTTGGTCTAAAAGTTCGTAAGTTTATACCGCATGTTTCTCCCCCAAATATAAAAAAACAGTAAAATGTGGGGCGTGACACTCACCTTAGGTTGCGTCTTTTAAAACAGAATAGCCAACGCGATCAGATAGTCCCAGCTACCGGTGACCTATCATAAAGTTTGTATAAATGTTTAATAACCCGTAGGTTAACTAGTCCCCGATTGTCCAGATCATGACTACGTATGTTTGAAAATGCGTTTAACGTTGACCCGACACACCGGACAGACCCGAAATCCCGTTGGTGACCCATTACACAAGTTGATCAAGTAGATATAGTTTACACACAAGAATCACGCATAAAACACTTAGTTTGCACAAAAAATCTCATTTCTGCAGTCGTGGGGTCGAACCAGAAAGCTTCCCAACTGGTTCGACCCTTATAAGGTCGAATGGGCCTCTGCCCAGTTGGTTCGACCTTTAACATTTGGTTCGACCCATCGAAAGGGCGAACCAAAATTTCGTTCGACCCAATTGCTGTAGAAACTCATTAAACGGACAAAATCTCATCAAAACAGTCCGGAAACATCACGAAACATCATAAATCACTGCAGTTGATATTATCTAATCTATCCCCATAAAACCCTACCATTCATGCCCCGAAATTCGTCCATTTCAAGTAGAAATCACAACTTACCCAAAATAGCAAATTATGGAAATGTAACATCAATGCAATCTTTACCCAAAATGAAAACTATCAAAATAACTTCATATGCTGGTCAATATCCACAGATTAGATGTGTACAATGAATCCCCAATCATATCATCATCAACACTCAACAAAGCAAAACCCTAGATCTAACATAAAACCCCCAAAATGGGTGAAAATCCATCAATCATCTAATACACCTTATAATAACCATAAATCATCATCTAAAATAGTCCTAGATCATTAACATATCATCTATTCATCATTCAAACATCATATAACACATCACAATTCATTTAACATCATTAACATAGGGATTTTGTATGAAAACTGATTATTAATGAATATTTTAGTTTAGAAAGATGTTTAGAAAGGTTTTTATCTATGAAAACTTATTTAAATCAGATCTGGACACTTAGGGTTTGATAAAAACGAATGAAATTTGATTAAAAAGGTTTTAGATGAAGAACAGACCTTGGATCTTCTCTTGTTTATGTTATGGATCGTGTTTTTAGGTTAGGATCTAAAAAACAAGGTCAAAAACTCATTCATACAGGTTTGGGGTTGAGAGATAGCACTTGGAGGCGAGTTAGGGTTTTGAAATGATGAAAAAGTTGCAAAGTGTGGTATTTAATAGTCAGATTTGGTTCGCACCCCCTGCAGGGTCGAACCAGTGCTATTCGACCTTCACAAGGTCGAATCAACTTTAGAAGGTTGGTTCGACCTCCCTTAAGGCCGAACCAAGTTCCAGAATTCCAAACTTCTATGATTTTACCATTTTAACCCCATTTTAACACATGTTAAACCCTATTTTAACACATGTTAACACATCCTAACACATAATCATGCATTCCTAACATATGTTAACCTTATATAATCATGTAAACACGTATTCACACATTGCATTTCATATACGAAACATTTCATACTCAATACTTAATCCCACTATGTAATTTCACCAATAACGAGACTCAAGACTCGTGTGTGTGTATGATACCCCCAATGACCCTCCGAATCATTGAACCCTGGATAATACGTAAGTGCAAACCGACTCAACTAACCCAATCAAATACGTTAAATAAATGTTTTTGCTAAAGTAGACTTATATGTTTGTAAAAGTATTAACCTAAATTTGCCGATTGTGACACTATTAGAGCTATGTAAAGTGTCACTTATATATGGAAATATGACCCAAACATCCATACACTATTAATGTTCGAAGTTTATATTTAAGCTGAATTTGTATATGAATTTGTTTATTTATTTATTATTTTTTATATATTTGACAGACTTAGCATTAAATTATTAATAAATGCAATAACTCTTACTAATTTAATGTTTTTTATTTGATATTACTATATTAGAAAAAGGAGGGGTCAAAGTGTAAAGGTATAATGTAATTAATATTTTATAATTTATAGTCAAAGTGTTTTCACTTTTCAGACATTTTATATCAGGCCCACAAAATCCTCCTTGATTACCTCTCCTGCCGTTGCTGTTACGTGTTCAGTCCTTCATCAGCCCTAACAATGGTGAATCTCATCTCTCTATCTCTCCATCCTCTCGATTTTTTGATTAAAACATGCATTTAACATTATAGAATCATCCAAACTCAATCCATGTATTTTTTTAATTTTTTTTTATGATCTATCATTTTTGTTGAACGTTCTTCCAATCGATTGAATTTTTAGTTCAGATGTATGTCTTTTTTTGTGTCGATTTTGCTTTGGTTTGATGATACGAAGGTTTTCTTGGTATCTTTAGTTAAATTAGATGAAAAACTTTATAACATTTAGAAATTTGTTTTAAACACAAAGATTTATAAAGTGACATTTTGAGAAAAAACATTAAGATCAAGTAAGAAAAATAATTTTGCATCATTAAATTATGATAAAAATAAAATACAGATTTGTATTTTTTTTAAACTTGTAATTTTAGAGTATTAATATTCCAAATGAAAAAAGTGAAACAATTTTAAACCTGTCAAATGGGTTTGTGCTCGAGTTAAATTTTAGGTTAATGTAAATTCGACCTGCCAACACGTGAACATGGTTCATGATTCCATGTAACACCCCTTAAAACTATATGTTGATAAAAAATCAATAAGTATTTTATTTTTACATAGCAATCAAGACATTGATGAATATATTTTAGGATATTGGACTAATATTCTTAAATATATGTTAGCTTTATGAATGTATTTTTTGGTACACTTTTGATTGAAATCACAATCATATTTGGGTTGTTGGTTGATTTTTGGATCTATATTCTAGTCACCAATCACTTATTAAAGTTTTATTTTTCATTGTTTTTGGGTGTATAAGTATTTTTACATATTTTATTGTTATATTCTTCTTTTCTTGCAATTTCCTCTTATAATAGACCACATCAAAGAGGCTTGCGGAGAAGAAGGTAGCTAAGTTTGAGAAAAACATAACCAAAAGAGGGTTGGGGCCCATGACTTCCAAGAAGATCAAGACTGAACTCTATGTGCTTGCTTTATTCGTCGCGGTCGTGGTTGGGATCCTGTAAGTCATACTTTTTATGATCAAAATAAGATTCTATAGCGTTCAAATCACTTGCTTCGTCATTGAACTTATGGTTATGAGATTGGAATACCAAACTATGGTTGTCACTCTTTTTGTTATCTACATAATAAGAATAAGAAGAGTCTAATCAACAATGGATTCATGCCTTTTGTGTGTAGTGTAGTATTCATTGGAAGTACATGTTCTTGAACAAGTTTAAAATACTTGTTACACAAATTTTGCTAATGAAGACTCCTATGCATTTCTTGTTCTTAATTGTAACAATAAATTAAATATTCCTTTGGATGATAAAAAAATTGATAGGTTTTTTATTCAATAGTATTGAGGAAAGGCTCTAGCTTTAAATTTTAAGACATGAATTATAATTTCAAAAAGAGGGATTTTATAAAACAAAGAGAATAACATCTTAATATATAAACCGACCCTCTCTCAACTCCCCTCCACATCATACACTGGCTCCTAATTAAAAAACACAACAAAACCAACTATTGGAGATGCTCTTAAAAAGTCGACATTTGATGGTCTTTCGGTTAGATTTTTAGACCGATAAATGGCATTTTTACCTAAATACTTGATCAAATTGGTAATTTTAATATACTCACTTGGTAGACCATGTTGTTACTTTGCCTAAAACAAGTTAACTTTATGTTAAGGATTCTACTTTCCAAGTTCAAGCTGACACTTCTTGTTTTATTTTCTATACTTTATATTCATAACTATGGTCGTTAATAATTCTGTGTTGTTGCAGTTCTGTTTCAGATAATCAGCTGGCATTGAAGGGATAAAAAACTTCCTAGGTCAACCTCAGTCATATCTACCTTAAATTACAAATTAAGCATCAATACAGCTATGTCAGAATTAGCATCTTCATGATGATCATAAAGTACTGCTAATAAAAAACAATGCTGCATTTTGGCATAATTGATATTTACATATTTTTGTGTTTAAACCTTTTATGAAAAAGACCACCCTTTTTCAAAATGTTTCACACCTTTTACAACTTGGTCTTTTGTAGGCTAGTCCTGGCTAGGAAATGTTATGAGTAGCATGTCCATTCACCTGGCTCAGCTCGGTCCAGACCATGCTAGTCGTATAGCCTAGCTAGCCTGATCCCGTATCTTTATGTTGCAGTGTGCGTGGGCTGTATTGAGCTCAAATCGAAACAAAACCGAAATTTCAGTTGTAGGAAAGCTATAAGTTTCATTTAATACGTATGGTTCGCTTCGGTTATGTGTTAGTTTTTGATATTACATTTGGTTTCAAATGTCGCGTTGTGAATAACTAACAAAAAATAATGAATTTGGAAAAAAATCTTGTGGCCTACTTTTTTTTTATCCACTTGTTTATTAATATGGGTGTGAAAATTTCGGTCAACATTAGTGAATGCTAGCCATAAATCGAATAACATTGAAACAAGTTCGGTGTGGTTTGTATATGAGCCATGTTATTTACCTAAGAAAAATTAGGTTTGCACAACCCTCTACGGCCCGTAGAGGGTATCAGTGCATTGAATGAGGTTGTCTCAACGGGCTGTAGAGGCCTCTACGACCCTAGAGGTGGGTTGGTGGAGTGCATTTAAACCCTAGACGGCCCGAAGAGATCTCCACAGCCCGTAGGTAATACGAGGTACGAGGACAATCAATGAACAGATTGACTTGCAGTGTGTCAGTCTGAAAAAGCAACCCTTCTACGGGCCGTAGAGGCCTCTACGGCCTATAGAAAACAGGGTTTGGTGGGAGCATTAAACCCTCTATACGATGTCTTTGGGCCACTTCAGTAATGTTTCGGATGAATGGGAGCACTTGTTTAGCTTATCTTACATCTCGGATAGCCTTTTCG